>JBBPCS010000374.1:4550974-4569601 GCA_037974645.1 Hollardia meadi | reverse complement strand
TTATGAAGGCCTGAAAAGTGGAGCACTGTATTTCATGAATAAATAAATCTTTTATACATATATCTATTTGTTTTTTTGTTTTTTTAATCAACTAATAATTGATTCATCGAAAAATAATTGACAGACTAATCAATTATCAAAATAATCATTAGTTGCAGCCCTATTGTCATCCCAGAGAGTCTCTTGTGAAAAATTTAATAATCGGGCAGTCTGACTTCTGCACATTCCAGGGCTTAATTGGCATGAATAAGACACCGCAGGATGGTCAGAGTGAGTAGAAACGAAAGAGAGAGGAGAGATCCTCCATCAGCTGAGAGATTGTGTATCATTGTCTTCTTGATAATGAGGAGGCCAAAATGGAAGAAAATGAGTCTCTGCCAAATAGCTTCTATTAGCAACAAACTGTGCGTATGCACAAAAATGCTGCTTGCAGCATATTCTGTGTGGGTTTGTGTGCTTCCTTGTATCCACAGACAGGCATGTGCCACAATGACACGACCTCTGTAATTCACTCCCTGGAAGATTTCTCATAAATAACTAAACGCCATGCAAAATGCTACGCCTTGGGGAGATTCTCTATCTGGGCTTCATTGTCACCGTCTATGGGCTGAGAATAACTCTCTCTCTCTCTCTCTCTTAAGCACCCCTGCTAAACAAGTTGCAATGTTTGAGTTTAAACCACAGTCCCATCCAGTCCAGTTATAGCCTACTTCAACAAAGAGTGTGCTGGAGTGCGTCTGTGTATGCCACATTTGTGTGAACATGTGCGTGCATACCACAGCAGTTTGACCTGAACATTAAACATTTAACTTGAACTTAGAGCCCACCTCATGCTAGTGCAGAACCGACATATTGTTGCCTCTGGCGCTGCACCTGTTCTACATAGCAACAGGGAGACATAAATAAATATTGGTCTACATCATTTGCCTCATCCTGGGTATTTGTGGCTTCTTGATGGTAGCTGATGTCCCATTGATCCACCGTAGAGAATGTTTCTGTAAATAAAAGGCCCAACCTCTTCCTGCTTGGCTTTGGACTTCTCAGCATATAGCCTATATTACCGCATAGTGGAATTTTTGTACAATTGCAAATAAGGAGGACTTGTGACCTGCTTTGTTTATGTAACATCTATTTACATGCAGTCTTACTTTATGTAAGTTTAGGTCGCAGCAGGAATCAAAACATACAAAAACTCCAGCACTCACGGATAAATAAATAGACAACTATGTTCCTCCTCTGTATTATCATTTCATATCTATGTATGTATATGTCTTTTTTTTTATTTAAGCATCGTCCTCAATATTGCATAACATAGAAATACCTCAGTACGATGAGATCCTTTCAGTTTATGATATGACAATCAGTTTTAAACATTTCAGCTACGTCTCTGAGAAATCATGTTTTTGTTTTTTTCCATCAGGTGGCAGGGCAGGCAGCTCTAAATACTATAATACTGATGAGCCTCAGCTGCCATTATGGAGTACATAACAGAATAATAGAATTTTGAGTAAAATATACCATCGGAGTTGTAGTTAACTTCTCCCCCAAGATTTTATGTACAAAGGCTTCTATGTTTGACTTTTAATGAAAGAGCCAGTATTGGCACACCTGTTCATCTTGTCAAGTTACATAACAACAATAACATTCGCAATAGAAAAATTAAAGGAACTTCACCATCCAAACAGGTGGTGCCTCCAACTTGGCAGCTGTATTAAAGATGGACAGGAAGACCAGGCTGTTTGCACTTGAGAATTAAAAACTGGTTTGTTTGTTTTTTATTTGAAGCAAGGCCAAACTTGTCACTCAAATCCATCAATATACTCTTCAACAATGCCATTAGTTGTGCACAGATTTTGTAGGAGCAGCCTGTTATACACGGAGTACAAATGTTACTGTTCAGTTTATACAGGGTTGCATCTCATCAATTCCCTGACTTTGTAGCGAGTTCCAAGTGTAAGTGCAGTATGTTGTCTTTATTATGCAAGTTGTACCAGCGCTGACAAAGTCAAAACACAGCTCTGTTCTTCGTGTACGGCAATAAGCACGCTTCTCAGCAAGACAGGATTACCAAGGTTTAAAACCAAATTGACTGACACAAGTATCCTTTTGCTTTGAAAAAAAATCCCACAGAGAGACACTTTTCCTCCATTCTCCATCTCCACGAAATAATCTCTGAACCAGTCGAGCAGTGTGGCCCCCAATACCTTGGCCCCGAATCTCGAGGGCCCAGGAAAGAGGCTAGTAACAGTAAATGCCCTGTAAGCCGAATTAGCCCCGCTGGCTGCCCATGTGGCCAACAGTGATAACAGCAATAACAAGAAAACACAGGCTCCATCGTTCATCATCCTCAAAAATAAATAAAAAAGAATTTAAGACGGAAAGCAGACACACTCATGTTTCTAAACATTTCAGCTAAATCCCCCCACCTACCTAAAATGCACATACTCATTTACTTTGCAAAATACATCAGCTGCCATAGCTTAGTTAGCATATCTTTGATATTTGTGTGTATATTTGTGTGTCTGTGCAGGTGACGACAGTCGACAGATTCCAGGGTCAGCAGAATGACTACATCATCCTCTCACTGGTCCGCACTAAAGCCGTGGGACACCTGAGGTAATTACAACCATGAAATGCAAACAGAAAAGCTTGTCTTAGCCAAAATCTATACCTTCAGCAACTATTCTTCTATAAAAATACTTGTGTAATAGGATGTACACCTTAGATGCACATCCTCCAGGGAAACAACACAGCAAAAATGTAGGCACTTAACTCTCTTGAGACAGCTGCTCTCAGAAAGCTTTTTCCTTTTGTCATGTGTAACTACCGAACAAAGTTTGCTGAAGGAAAAACGACAACAACACTGTGGCTGCCTTGAAGTATGCATGAGCTCACTCTGAGGCTGGGGGGGATAAAGGGTGCTTCAGGACAGGCGTCTGTGAAACTGACTATACTTTCAAGAGAAGCCATTGTGTTTTGATGATTGGGTTGACATAATTATACAAAGAGCTTTGTTCTGATCAAAGGCATACCATATAATAGTCATTAAGAGGCATGATTGTTAACCAAACCACAGCTGTAGGTTTAATGTCTTTTCATTCCCTGTCCCATTTCTATCTGCTCAACTATACTTCTTGGCCTCTCTTCTCCTCAGCTCGGTCTCCTTATCTCTCTGCTCCCACTTCTCCTCACTCCCACCACCTTCCTTATTTCACTGAATTGATTTGTATTGAAATGGCCTTTCACTTCTTGCAATGAATTGATGCAGCGGGCCATAGAAAGGAGTAGTTTATCTTGCTGCCAGTGCCTTTTCTCCTCTCGGTATCATTCATTTGATCTTGTCTTACACTGGATATCGCACACTGCCTTCCACACCAGCCCACTCAGAGTGAGAACTGATGTCAACTTAAGTCATTTAAGACAGCTCATCAGACTTTGTGCACAAAAAGGCACACTTGCCTTTAAAAACAGAACAATTAAAATAGTAGAAAATGTCTTATTAATAACAGTTTTGCTTTGCTTTCATATTCATTCATATCTTAGTGTCCCCTTCTGAATGGTTGGCTTAGTGGTTCAAAGAGAAGGGACATTTTTCTGATGTCCATTGTGTTTTCCCCATACTTGGATCACTAAGTTATACCATAGAGTCCAACCTCACAATCCTTCTCCTCTCTCCTTGCCATCTCCTCTCTTCTCATGGCAATCTGCTGCCGTGACAACAACAGGGGACGCAGCTGACCATATGACGAGTTGACCCTCACTTTGACAAGAGAAGCATTCCTGCTGATACACACAGGCACAGTCACATGCAAGAGCACACTCTTTGACAGGGAAGCACAGATCCAGACACACTCTGACATGTACACACACACAAGTGGGAACACACACAAACGGTATTCGTCCACTTTGCCCTGTCATGTCACAGCACAGCCCAGGTGGGCAGCTCTTAGTAGTGCCATGTCCTCAGGCTAGCATGCCTCACGATTGGTTCATCTCTTCTAGAACGCTATGCTCATTGGTTGTGAGCTGTTGTAGTTTGTCTCTGTGGAAATGTTGTGGTTTTAAGTTTTGTACCATGCTTGAAATTTGCAGTAATTTTACATAAACCTACCGTATAAACCCCTGTAAATCCTGCAATGGTTTCCATAAGCCCGTTTTTCCCTTCTACATATTCATGGAACTCATCATGCATATTGCAAGGATTAATCCTCTTAATCTCATGAAGTGCTCATGAGAGCAGGTGGACATACTCCCCATTTTTTTTGGCTGCATTTCAGCATATATGTGTTGATGTGTGTTGCAAACAAACATGGATGCGTGCCAAATTCTTGTACATGAAACCAAAGACTGTTTTCAGTATTCGTCAGAGCTGCTTGAGTCAGCCAAACACTTCTTCCCCCTCTTATACTCTTCCTTCTTCCATGCTCTGCTGATTTCTATAAACCAAAATGCCTTTGTCTTAGAGATTTATTGGCTGGTTAAATGGTCATATTTTATACAGCTCCATTAGGTTTCCCCTCCAAACACCTAAAACAGACAATACAAAGATTTATTACATACTAAAATACGTTGAAAGGTGCCACCTTGCTTTTTTATTGTTTCACTTTGTGAAAGAACACATTTTTGTAGCTCTAGGAAGCTGTTAGAGAATTTCCGTCTCTCTTCCACCATGTGTAATGTATACAACTTTAACTATAAAAGAGTACACTACGTGTAAGTGTACTGTAAGAATAGCTTATTGTATCTTAAGTTTGGGGTCACTTACTGTGTGTTCAAATGCAGTGTTGATCATGTGTTTTTTTTAGCTGTTTAACTTGGGTGTACAGGCATCGAGTGGTATTCCCCTGAAATAGGCCAGGTAAACAACCACTTTGGAGATTACAGCAAGCCAAGCAGGTTTCACCCATTCTCTTTGAAATGACTCCTCTGCCTCTAATCTTTTAATTCTACTGGATTTCAAGAAAAAGTAACTTGTCTGTACTCCCCCACCTCTCTCTCTCTCTTTGTCTGCCTTGATTATCACTGCCCTTTGCCTTTTATTCCTTTATTTCTCTCTTAGTGTCTACATTTGTCCGCCTCACCTATTGCTTCTTCACTAAATCCTTCACTAAACCTCTCTCCTCCTACATTACATTGCCTTTCCTCTTCCTTGAAAATCTTTCCTTGATCCTTTCACTTTGATCCCTTTACTTCAGTTTTTTGTTTTTGCCCCTACACAATTTTTTCTCCTCTTACAATTTCACACTTCCTCCCCCACCACTGCTACTTCTCTTTTGATTTTTTTTATCCCCTTGTGTCAAACCAATTTTCAACTTTTTAAAAAAAATTTTCAATCACTTCACAGGGATGTGAGGCGTCTGGTGGTTGCCATGTCAAGAGCGAGACTGGGTCTGTACATCTTTGCGCGAGTGTCGCTGTTCCAAAACTGCTTCGAGCTTACTCCTGCCTTCAACCAGCTCACCGCCAGACCTCTGCAGCTGCACATCAGGCCACATGAATACTACAGCCAGGAACAGCCTGTATGTACACACACACACGCATGCACACACTGGTTTCTTAAAGCTCAATCATCTTTTACTCCATTGATAATGAAACACTCAAGCTCCAGATTTGCTGATAAGAAGCTTTCTTTTCCACATCAGTGCCCATTTCCATACAACTGTTGCACCCTTCAGCATCATTGCTGCCACGGCCTCCTGACTTTGTCTAATCCTGCCTCTATTCTGAATGGCATCTTCATTCCCCATGGTCCTCACTGGTCCCACGTGTTACTGCAGCTTTACCCATAGTCCCTGGTCTGTTGACAGCATTCTGTTGGGGCCGTCTGCAAGAATGGGAAACTCATCCCTGGCTATAATTAACCCCCGAAGGTCAAAGGGCAAAACCACTCTCCCAAATCCCGCCAGGCCAGTTGTCTGGTCACTGTGTCTCATTGACTGGCGTGTGTGGCAACAGGAGTGTCAAAAATACCCCATAGCCTGTGACACTTCTTCCGACTCCAGAGTGTTCATCCCCACAGGGGACAGCTCTTTTGGGCACACACATGTGGCCCCTGCCTAGCCCGTCTATCAGTAAACCCCTGCTGCTTCTACACAATTGCAGATTAAAAGTCAAATTGTTGTCTGGAACCTCTCAACCAGTGGCTTCATGTATAAAAATGTTCTTTGAACTTAGTGTTAAGATCATTTCCGGCAGTGTGCTTGGTGTCTGATTCATAAAAAGATGCTGAGCATAAAATATATTGGTTAAGCAAGTCCTAAGAATACAATTTATTACTGACCCACCTGTGATCTATACATCTCAAATCATCTTAAATTGATGGCACCTGCCTTGCGATTTCCCCTTATTTAATGCCAGCACAAATGAGGGTTTAGTCAGGAATAGAAAGTCAAGAGAGTGTGTTCGTGCTGCAGCGAACAATGTGGGGCAGAAAGTCAGAACAAATTGCCTCAAAGTTAATTCCTCACACCTTTAATGGATAATTTCGATCACATTTTTCATAAAGTTCATGCGACGTTCATCACAGGCATGGTCCAAACCTGCATTATCCCTATATAACCAGCAGGAAAATCACTTAATTCAAGTCTAGACTTTGCTCAGAGATGATATCATTCCCACGTCAAAGTAAGGCTTCATAAAGAGCTACTTATGTGTGGTTTTCAGCTTAAGTCCGGCTTAAAATTAAATATGATCCTAAGTCTGTTTTTATAAATGAGGCTCCAGAACTTTTACAGGCTACTTGGCAGTTATAAAAGTGAAGGACAACAGTGCTGCTTAATGCTCCATATGGATATATACACATTTACAGCACTGTTAGATAGTATTGGACATACACTAAAGCTTGATGTCCAATCTCACTCAATCACTGAGAAAGCCATTAATGCCCTGATGTTTTAAAGCAATAAAATACACACACAGTTACGTTTTACAGTACCAAAGTAGTCAGTGCATTCACTCTGACATGATGCCCAAAGGGCCTCTGTGAGCATCACCCCTTTATTTAGGAGGTAACAGCCCAGCAGATTGAATATTCTGCTCACCTCAGTCCCCAGTTTAGGCTGCATGACTCTGTCTGCATACTAATATTACCAAATTACAAACTCTGCATCCTCTGCTCCTTTTGATGGTACGTGAGGAGTGATCGCTGGAAGCAGCAAGTGAGAAATTTGCTTTCAAATAACAAGCAGGTAGCAGCCAGGTGAATGGTAATTTCCCTGCACATTTGCATCAGATCAATATTTCACCATGACTGCTAACGAGGTATAATTCTTCATTGGTATTTCTTTCACGTCCTGGATTCAAAACCATCTTTCTCTTAATGTTAATTTTTGTTTCTGTCCCTCAGAGAGACGCTTCTGGACAGCCAGACCAAATCATCAAGAACATGCCAGAGATGGCCAACCTGGTGTATAACATGTACATGCACATGATCCAGACCTCGCAGAAATACAGACAGGTACTGAATATGTGTAAAATCGGCGCGCTTCACCACTTTGATACAACAATGAAGAGTGTCAAAGAAGGGATATACTAGTGTCCATATCCACATCTCCTCTACGATACACCTTAGACAATTTAAAACTGGTACTTTAACTATGTTTTACACTGACAAATCTCTCTCTTTAACTTTAAGTCTTGTGGCATTAAAGGGACAGTTCACCCCAAACTCAAAAACATGTTTTTCCTCTGGCTTGTAGTGCTATTTATCCATCTAGATTCTTTTGGTGCGAGTTGCTCACTTTTGGACATATCGGCTATAGAGTTTTCTGTCTTTTCTCGAATATAATGGAACTGGATTGCATTTGTCTTCTGGTTCTCAAAGCGCTAATAAAATACTTTTAAAGCAGCAATAAAAAACTCAACAGCAATGTCCAGAAACCATGACCGGGTAACTCAAGATAAACCACAGACCATGTGAGTAGAGGCTTGTGCTCATGACGCAGGAGGAAGAAAACAATAAAGCCGTCCTCCTCGGCTGAGCTGTAAAGTTAGCTAGCCTCTCATCAATGAGTAGCTGCACGTTTCCTTCTGCACGGTGATACAGAAAGAAAATTGTTCCTTCATGAAACTGCTCACAACAAGGTCTTTGGGTTATCTGGAGTTACCAGGTCAGGATTTCTGCAAAGAGACTTCTCTGTTGAGTTTTGGTATTGCCGTTTTGAGCACCACAAGACAACAATTTAGTTCCATTTTATTTGAGAAAAGGCAGAAAACTCTACAGCAGATATCTCGCAGCTCATACCAAAACAATGTAGATGGATAAATAGCACTACAAGCAAGAGGAAAAATTAGTTTTGGATTTTGGGGTGAACTGTCCCTTTACACATTGAAGCAGTGGTTAAACTCTCCCTTGTGTTTTTAACCTTTAAGCTTCAATGAAGCACAGTAAATGGGTCAAATATACGTAAGAGAATTGTTGTAGGTGTGGACAATTAACAGGCCACAAGCCAAGCATATGAAGAGTGGAAGTGATTTTTACACTACACTCAGAATCACAGATTCTTTTTGTGCTAATTTAAGAAAAGACGATCCTTTGACGATCTATAAGCTGTATTGCCGTCGGAATGCATCCCAGGAGTGCACCTAGATTTGATATTGAGTAATATAATATTAAAATAAAGATGGAAATATTAAAGCTATCCCTCCTTTCCTTTCCTTCTTTCCAGCAACAGCAGAATTTGGCTCCACCTCCACACCAAACCAAGACAGATGCTGTGGCCGAGACAAAGCCAGCTAGCTCTGAGGATCCGCAGGAAGAAACCCCCATGGAGCAGGAAACCCCAGAAGGAGAGGCGAACTCTGAGCCAAACTCGGAGGACACCAGTGAGATGAAAGAAAATCAAGATACAGCTGACCACGCTAAGATGCCAAAGCATCCAGGCAGAGACAGCGACAGTGACGGCGAGGACAGTGGAGGGGAGCAAGAGCAGTAGAGCATCCACATATGAGACAACTGTTTAATTACGGTCTTCAATTATTGAACAGACCAAGTGGACTGACCCTTCAAAACAGAATAGTGTGAGTCAGTGATACTGCATTTGTTTTCTACTAAAAAGAGATCTTGGCGATAATGTTTCATTCATTTTTCTAGAACATTTGATTTTGTAACCATCAGTACTTTTTATTAAAAATAGAAATCTTTCATTGTCTGATATATTTTACTGTATTTGCACCCAGCAGACCTCATAATGCTCTTTAAGAGACTCTCATCTATATCCCTCTCACACACACATTGACAGACAAATAGTGTATAGTCAACATGTTTAAGCCTTGTATCTCCCCGTCATGATACTTCCATCCATTCATCTGCTTCCCTCCTCTGCTTTAAGCACAACTGCAATCTGATTGGCTCAGCCTATACCAGCAACACAAGCTGTGCCTAAGCTGCATTTGTAGGTCAGTCACTTCACCCAAAGGCCAGTGTGCATGCTGGGGGATTTCAACTTGCCCTCTGGATGTACACAGTAATCACTCAACCAGCAAGCCCTAAAGTCCTCTGCCATTCATAACTTTGCGTGGAGCACTAGCCACACAGTGCTCAGTGAAATAGTTTACATCAGCGGGATCAGTGTTGAGGTTTGACGACCGAATTCAAACAAACAATAATTAGAGGTTCCAACCCAGATCTTGTTAATTTAAGTCTAAATCAACTTAAAATGAAGAGGTTAACACAGTCCACAGCCCTGTAGGAAAAAAGGACAGACTGGAAATTCATTCATTATCATGCACCAGAGGTTGGCTGTTGTTACATCATACCTCAGGCAGGCTGAGAGAACAGGTCAGCTGCACAGCTGCTCTTGCCTGGGCCAGTCTAGGAGACCTGATGGAGAACCATGTGTTGATAGATGTGGAGAGACATATTTTCTGCATTCAGTCAAGTGTGGAACCATGTTTCCATCTTTTCAGAACAGGGCACTCCGGGTCAAAGTGAGTATTTTGGAGTAGTAGGCTATGCCTTTCTGTCGGCTGAGGAGAGGATTAGAATGTGAGGTTAGATAAGGGGGATAATCTCTGTCGGCTGAGGCTGCACCTACGAATGACACTGTTTTGGCAGAACGCCCACAAGACAAGGGACAATATACTGTAGTACATGATGTGAAAATCTCATGATTTGTACCGTAGGAATGAACAACACGTGGATGGTGACCTATCACATATTTCACTGATTAGTCACAACCCATGACAGCAAGCATAGTTTTTCCTGAGTCACATGAATGTCTGCATTGTGTAACATCCTCCCTCCCCTCAAGCCCTTCAGTTACTTTCTGTTTTCTCGCAGCTGGCTTCTTGAGATTTCACTTGCCTGCGGTACCTTATTATAGTAAATTAGAGCCAACTGGTGGGAAGTGGCTTCTGCTCGCACACAACATCTCTGCAAATCTCAAGCAGGATCTGGTGCACTGGAAGAAAAAGCTGCAAGCAAGGAGATCGAGAGCTCACTTCCTCCAGCTTGTTTCTCTGCTGAAGGTGAACATGTCTTTTATACTCACACGACAGGTATTCATTAGGTTAATAGCTACTTTGCAAAGCTCTCACTTCTAACCTTTGCTATGGGCTGGTATGTCACAGAGACTAACAGCATGTAGTAAAACTCTTAATTTGGTCATGAGCGCAGACTATGCATGTTGTGTACTGACTGTAATTTACCGTATAAAATGTGTTTTGTGCTGCAGCAAAAAAAATTTGGTTTTAAAATCTGGGGAGTTGTTTTTATAAACACTAATTTTGGTTATTTAGTCATTTAAGGGGTCTTGCAATAAATCAAATCGTGCAAAAGCAAGAAATACTAGATGCTAGAGGAAGAGTTTGAGGGAAGTACAGTAGAGAGCTGAAGTGTTCTTATTTGAGGTTTGAGACTACGACAGGTCAGAGTTCAGTTTTAGCAATTTTAGTTGCTTTTTTTCTTTTTAAATGTGAAGGCGTTTTCCAAGCATGGGATCCACCATGGGACACACTCGTGTTGAATGTGTAATTTATTGCCCAACCCTACATGACAGTAGTGTCACAACAGGAAATTACACATTACAAAGAGTCAAGACAGCGGTGCCTGGAGGTGCCAAGGATCGCACCATTGTGTCTTAAAGCTAAAACAGACTTAAGGAATAAGTCTGACAACACACAGCACTTTCACACTCGGTGAAAAACCATCAGTTCTACAATCTTAAATTAATCATTGAGAACCACAATCTTAACTTTTCTGTTGGATTTTAAAACATACAAAAAAAGCTCCTCTTGCTTAATATTGCATTTCTTGGAAAAACAAAATTTCACTGGAGCAAAAGTCTCCATATACTGTATGTTTGCCACTATACTTTACATAAATCACCAGGTGGGGGGGACTCACACATTGCACAGTGATCCAATTAGCAGTTTTACATTACTGGTAAAACAACTGGCATTTTTAAAGCTCAGAATAGCAACACATCGTACTCCTGGCTGCTGTTTGTTATCAGCGCTGACATAAAGTAATGCTCATTAAGTTATACATAATCTCTGCTGATCTGTTATTAGTGAGTGACTAATGTGCCAGCTCCAGTCTTCAACACCGTGTAAGTGAGCGGTGTGTTGACCTCAACGGGCAGACAGGCCTGGTGGTTTTTACTTGAGGTTGCCAGCTTATCATGCTTCGTCAATGCCACTGTCTAATCCTGACAAGTACACGCAGATCATCAACAGGGCACGTTTCAATCTGATAATCTCCCATCATCACTAAAGAGGCACGGCCTCTCACAGGAACTCACTCTGATGCTATTGTAGTGTGACTGATGTGCAGTCAGTTACAATCCTAAAGTGCTCTTCTGCCAGACTTCCTATGATCAGTCAGGAGTTGTATGTTTGCTTAATTCAAGTAGAAGTATTTGGCTTTGCAAAGCATGCTGATGTCCACTTTGATTAGCCTCTCTCATCCTTCCCTCTCCCTCCCAGACTAGGATGGCCAGTTGTGGGTCATGTTTCTGGTGCATCATCTGGCTGGTGGTCCTGCTGTGCTTTGGCTGGCCCATCAGTATCACCTTAGGGGGTCTCTACGGCCTCATCACCCCCCTCACCACCTGCCTCGGCTTGGACCGACTCTCCGACCTACTCTTGGAGGGGGCCAACCTGGGCCGAACATGCGCCAATAACATGAGACACTGCAAGCCTTTGTGTTGAGATCCATCCTTAAATGATCAGGATCAGACATCGAAGGCGACAGAGAAGAGCCTTCACTTTGGAGAGAACTGCTAATGTCTGTTTTATGTGGAGATATCCTGAGATGATTGGCATGCAATACAGTGAGAAACTTTTTAGCAACTTAGGTCACAAAAAGGTCTGGAAAATGGATTCCACTCGTTCTGTTAACATGTAATTAACCATGGATTTCAAATTTGTATGGGTTTGTCAGGAAGAAAATAGGCTTTGTGTTCATGGTCTGTGTTTGCTGTTTAATTCATGATGACACTGCAAGGAGAAGATAAGAGTGAAAATGGCAATTTAACAATGGAAATGCTTAGACTTGTAAATGACTGTATGGAAACTTTTAATGCGATTAAAACTGCTTTGAACTTGCCCTCTGTGTTTGTCGACTGACTTATTGTACACAGTATTAGGTGGAAAATTCATGTTAGTAAATAGGGAGATGGAGAAAGCTGGAGATATGAATAGGTGAATTTCTATTTTCCTTCCATAATTTTTTTTTTTTTACCTGCTTTTTCATATTCAGTGTCAAAGGGGTCGGAGCATTGACTGTATATAAAGATGGAGACATGAGAGGTCCCCAAAAGTGAAGCCAAAACATCTTGATCACCCCCTGGTGGTGGGCTGCCGTATAGGTCATAAACTCCTCCATGATTTCAGGTAGGACATGGGCCAGAATAAAAACTTAAAGTACACCTTAAATAAAATTTTGTGGTTTCTGTCATTTTAGGTAGTTCTGATCACGCTGTTGTATGTTCAAGTGTTAACTTTTCTGATCAGTTTGGTTTTAATTAGTTATTTAATGCTATAAAAACGGGGTGAAATGTCATGATTGACAGCCGCGCCCTGCTCGTGATTGGGCGGGCGGGAACTTGATACCGCACCTCTGCTACCCGGTCGCTACTGCGCAGTCTCTGGCTCCAAATGATGTCACCAGTGCAAGATGGCAGCACTCATACCCGGGATATTTTGGCTTCACTTTTGTACAATGGGGAGGAGGTGGAGACTTGTCGTCTATCTTTATTCATGTCAATGGGTTGGAGCTTATCACAATAGGAATTAAATAAAAGTCAGGGAGGTGGTCTTTTCCACTTGACAAAACTCAACTTTAGTCTCCATCAACTCCAAAGGGAATAACACTCCTCAGCTGCTACATGCGCTACCATCAGCTACCAGCTAGCCACGAGCTTTGTCTGTGAGTTGTTCAATGCTGGGCAGGTAAGCATGATTATTTAGACCTTGATACGGCAAGAGCGCTCAGCCTATCTTCCAATTTTGCCCAGTGGCCACTCGAGTTATTGTAGCTAAAAATTCCCCTGTGGCTCAAAAAGCATTTTCCCCATAGACCACCATTATAAAAGAGATGTCTGTAAAACTGTTGACAGGACACTTCGAACTGCAATCAAGGTCAATTATGACTCCTTCTATTATGAATTTTTGATCCATGGAGGCTTTATATTTGTAAAACGTTCTTCATGCTGAGAAAATTGATTTAAAAATCTCTTACATCATCACAATGTAAAGTTCATGGGCCAAGTGGGAACTCGCGGGCGGGGTCAGCGGGAGAAACACCACTGCACATATTCAGTGGGCCGCATAACAAGGAAGTAAACCCGGAAGCTAGAAAACCTTTTGCCGTATGCGCCACGTGAGCAATTCTCATTGGATTGAATAGGCGTCATCTTTGCATCCAGTCTTTAGTTCTTCTTTATAAATCTATGCAGGTAAAGTACAGAGGAATCATCAGAGTTTTTTCCTTTATTTTACTGCAGTTGGATGATGTTTGATTTCATCTATTGTTCAAACTGTGCATACTGAAAATCAAATAGTTCTCAGAACTAAAAGGAAACTGAATGTTTTACTTGGACTTATTACTGTGTCAGTGAAAATCATCTGAGGCACAGTCACGAATAGACTGCACTGTTCACAATACAATTTCATGTGAGAAAATTTTATTTGTGCACTGTTTTAAAGGCAAAACATTGCTTTTCTTAAGCTGTTTACTCTCTTCTAAAAATCCATCTCTGAGCATACAGAAAAAGTCACAAGATTTCTCAATACAAACTGTTACTTAATTTCGTAGATATAAAAGATAGTTACATAGTCAAAAGTCAGCTAAGTCCCTGGTATAAATGTTGAAAAAAATAAAAACATTTTGATAAAGGGATAAAGGGGCGGATCCAGGAATTTTTAAATCTCTTTCTTTAACATTGCGAGACAGGGCATTTTTCGACATTTTCATTAATTTTCTAGGGAATAATGCATGGATCTTGATTTTCTAAAATTCAGGCATATTTAGAGGACTGGTATCTATGAGTGTGTACAATTTAGTGGGGATCCAAATAAAAATCTGGATCTAGTGGATTGAAACGTGTTTTCATAGGGGGGTAGTCTTTTCCTGGCTGCTGTACGGTAACAAATGGCGCTAGAAACCTGCAATTACCACCAATGTGTAGCCAAGTTAATAGGGATTGTCATTCTAGTTAATTCTAAAGTTGGTGAGTGCTTCTTTGAGCAGTCAGCTAAAAATTGAAAAGCACTCAAGACAAATAGATGTGAAAGTGATGTGGTTTTAAGTGTGAGACAGACTGTAAATAAACTATTGAATCTCGAGCAAAAGCTGTAAAACTTTGACATATTGAGTGTCGGAATTGGCGTGACCCCAGTGGCTCAAAGACTTTCAAAGCTACTTGTTCTTCAAGATTAATTATTTTTCACCACACAACAAAATATTGTATAAGGAAACTCAAGTTATAGTTCCCTATGCTATACACACAAAAAACAAAAACTATATAAACTAAAGAATAAATTGTCAAGTCACAAAAATGAACTTGGAGTGTGGAGGATGAGTTGAGGAGCTTCACAGAGTGAGGAAAACAAAAATAATTTTCAATAATTTTTTCTAATAGTGAGTTTTAGAGTGCAACTTAATGAGTAAACTTGTTATAAAAGTTTTGAGTTATGGATTTAAGATTCAGGCCTCCTTTTCCTCCCCTAGACTGGAACCTTTGAAAGGAAAACGTCTTAAGTAAAAATTGAAAAGTTTTGACAAATAAAAGCTCGGAAGATGGATGGTTGCACTGAAGTCTTGAAATTGTGGGTTTCATGCTTGAGTAAGTTATTGAATTTTGCCAACAGTTCATTGCACAGTTTTCTTCTTCTTCTTTATAGTAGTAAGAGGATTACTCGTGTATTAATGTAAAAGCAGGATTTTACTGTAATGGGTTGAGGTGGAGATAATGACTGCAATTAATAATTATTTCTATAGATAAATCTGCTGATTATTTTTTTTTCCAATCACAGCCAATCATTGGTTTTGAATTTCAGGTGCATTGGACCAAGCTCTCTATCACTCACTATGAGTCTGGAAAGACATGGATGTAAACTGCAACCTGAGTGGTGCACGGAGGCATGCAACCACAAGGTATAGTAATTCTCATCTCTCTTCTCTCTATAAAAGCAAGGAATCTCTGTCTGTCTGTCTGTCTCTCCCATATCTCGAGAACCGCTCATCTGATCTGCTTTAAATTTGGCGAGTGACTCACCGAGGACTAGAGTGAGTGCAGTGTCGAATTTGGTGCGATTTGGACACGCAAGTTCGATATGAATAAATTTCGAATAAACTGGTGAACGACCGCTCTGTGGCGGTGGGGGATGTGACAACCCGTCGACCGCAGGCAGCCAATAGCGTAACAGTGGGGGATGGCATGAAAACGGTGTGTCGCCAACACGCCAGCGCCCAGCGCGATTTACCCGGAAAACAAGCTGCAAAACACCTCGCTCACAATCACCTAAACTGTTTAGACAGCGTTTTGTGGCTCTCTGTAAACTCTGCAAACCGGACATGGCTTATCAGGGTAGGAATTTTCACGTCAGCCGTGTCCCGTCAGTGTGAACTCGCGGCCACAGCGGTGTTGCTGCTTTGCCTCCCCTGTTTT
Source organism: Hollardia meadi (assembly GCA_037974645.1). Taxonomy (NCBI): domain Eukaryota; kingdom Metazoa; phylum Chordata; class Actinopteri; order Tetraodontiformes; family Triacanthodidae; genus Hollardia; species Hollardia meadi. The sequence goes on along the minus strand of JBBPCS010000374.1, from coordinate 4,553,489 downwards.
CCCTTCTGCCTCTTTCCTGTCAATACGGTTCTAGAACGGCATTTATTTTATGACAAATCACAGATAGTCCTCCCTAACATTAGCGCCAGCCTCACAACTATGCAGTTTAGCTGGCACAACTATGTCTATCACGTGCAACCAGTTATATCAGAGGACATGCAATCGGCCCTTTTCAGACAGCTATGTTTTCTATGGGCACTGCACTAGTTTGTATTAATGTGTTATTCCTAATAACACTGTTGCATTATGTCCTTCATGCACTCCGTGCCATTTTGTCTTGTCTTTGTTATATCAACTTCCTTTAGCTCTGACATTAAGTCAAGTTAGGTTCATGTTATTGTATGCAGACCCTCAGAGGGAGATCAGGCTATGTTTAATTCCATTTCTTTAAGGCTAGTTGTTAGTTTCAACCCCTGTGACTCAACCAAGTGTGCTCTGAGCTATCATGACAAATAGGGCAGGGGAGCGTTTGTGCTTCAACAAACAATTTAGAGGAATATCATGGTAAATTAGCATTTTCATCTGGCACAAACCTATTTAGTGACCTGAAGTCACCTTTCACTGCTGTTGGTGTACTTCAGTAGAGGTTTGTTGATCTTTGATACCAGCAGTAATGTTGCTCACAGGAGTTGATCCTTTTTTAGAAATATTGTACTTTGTACTATTGTACTGGACATAGCCAACTTTCACTGGCTGCCCGTTACGTTTCGTATTGATTTTAAAATTCTACTGATCACTTTTAAAGGATTAAATTGCTTTGCTCCAAATTATATCAAGGATTGATTTATCCCTATAGGTGCCTCGGTGTTTCTATAGATCTGCTGGTTATTACTAGATCCTGGCTTCTGCCAAAGGTGACCGGGCCTTTACTGTTACACCCCCGCAAACTCCCTTTTACCAAGTTATTTGGATCTGGAATATAATTTTTATTTTCTTATAGTTACAAATGCCAGATATTCATTTCAAGGAGAGTTTTTACACATTTAAATCAAACAGCTTGATTGGTTGAAAGTCTGATGGTCAATGCTGTAAAATAAGGTTTTTAGGATTAAATGTCTTTGTAAATTTGGAGGGTTTTGCAGATTAAACTACCCATAATTTAATAAAGCATTTTAAATCATCTCGACAAACAACAACAAAAATGCTGCTCACGTTAATGCATCAGTGATAATAATGATATAGGCCTATAACACTATGAAATGAGTACTTTTACTTTTGATACTTTAAACACATTTGACTATTAATAATTATGTATTTAAGTAGTGTTTTGAATTTTGAATGCAGGATTTAGTGTTTTTACATTGTTGTACTTTTACTTGAAGTAAATCATGCTTCTTCCAGCATTGGAGATGTTTGTCCAAGGGTAAAGCTCTTTAAAGTGAAATTAGCCTGTGGACTTTCAGATTATTTTGGAAACTTTTTTGGAAAAAAAAATACTGAAGGCTAACTTTACCATAAATTCACAGCAAACATCACAGTAAAAGCACCTTTGCTACTTTTGTACAGACTTTTGAAGTTGGTGAAACAGTAAAACATAAAACAGAATCACAGAGGGGCAGACGAGATCATACAAATATGCAATATAGCAGCAACCACATGGCACACTGGTGTATAACTGAACTGCTGTATTTACAGATTGCAAAATGTGCAATACTTCAAGCCCAAAGGGAGGATTCTCCTTTGAAGCAGGAGCAGATTTAGCTTCAAAACAGCATCCCTGTAGCAGATACATAGGAGGGGGGATGCAACATATTGTAATTACAAATATCATATTGTTAGAGACAGCTTGAATATATGCAAGACTATCAGAAAGCAAAAGCCTATTTAGCTGAACTTCTTCCAAGCGAAGTGTTTGGGTACTTTGCCTAAAAACTCGCCAGCTTTCCTATCAGTTTTAACATTCTCAGCCACCACCAAAATAGCTCAGGATTCAATACTTAGGGACCCCTTTAAAGACGTACCAACATACTCTCACTGAGCCGCCTACCTACAAATCTGGGGAGCTGTCTATTTTGTAGCTTATTCAAATTTGATTCATAAATATTTCATCTTCAGTTCCAAAGCGGTTTTTAAAACCTCATTTTCTACCCCTCACTGCTGACGAACAAAACTTCACTCATTCTTTTAAATGCGGATTATAATCTGAGACAAATTCATTTTTAAAAAATGAAGTGGTCAATGCCTGGCTGTGCGCTGAAATATTTATGAATGTCATATGAGACCTAGTTAGATTACTTTTATGTCTGCCTAGCTCTGGTCACAAACATCCTGAGGATAGAAGCCAAATTTTAATACAACTTTCTCTGTTTTCCTCCCACAAGTCTTGGCAGAGGGTACAGCAGGCAACAGGCCTCGAAGCCAATCTAGACAAGACAGAGCCTTACTGAGCGGGTACAGGAGAGAGGCAAGCTGGTGAATTTCTCATTGGAGCCTGAGACTGGCTATGGAAAAAGGCCTGCTCCTACTGGCTGCAAGGAGACCTGGGAGGCAGACAGAGAGAGAGAGAGAGAGAGAG
>JBBPCS010000374.1:4537077-4550874 GCA_037974645.1 Hollardia meadi | reverse complement strand
TGGCTGCAAGGAGACCTGGGAGGCAGACAGAGAGAGAGAGAGAGAGAGAGAGAGAGAGAGAGAGAGAGAGAGAGAGAGAGAGAGAGGATAGTATAGGCCTCCCTATTCAATTAACCACATACTGCTCAGTAATTTCACCCTCACATACACACAAACACAAAGTGGAGTGGGTACACTGTTAAATGGCTATGTGAGGAAATGTAAGTGGGCCACTTCTCCAGTCGACAGATAATGAAGCCAACAATATTACACATTGCATGTCTGAAAAGGGATATAAATCAGGGTTTTCCTACAAAGTGAAATTTTCAGGGTCCCCCAAAGAGGTTTTAGCCACCACCCCCACCCCCCCAAAGGAACATTACCAGTGCCAAAATGATGAATGATAATTTAAAGTAAATATAGCAATTCTTGAAATGTGTTTAATAACAATTTATCAAACAACTGTTAAACAAGTAGAAAATTAAACCTTTTTTCATGATGCATTTTTTACCTAGCCTATATTGCCCAGCCCTAACTGTACACGGAACGATCATGTTTATTGTTGTGTGTGGTCACTCCCCCCAAAGGCCCATTCTGAGCCAGGAAAAACCCAGACAATTCCTGCATTCGATTACTTTTTGTATACGGGTCTAGAAAAAAAAAGACAATTTCTTAATGCGACATGTGATTGGCCCACTACCACAGCTGCTACAACCCAAACACTGTGGTGAAGTTAAACATGGAGTATTTGATGGAGTTGGCAGCTCAGTGGTGGTATTTTACACAATTGAATGCTTCCATTCACATGATGGATATAGAATAAAGAACTGGTATCATTTTAAGGATACTGGTATTGGTACTGGTGTCATAATTCTTTTAAACAATACCCAGCACTATTTCCTATTATATCAAAGAACAAAGTCAAAGACTCACACAAAAAACATTAAATACCAACTTTAGAATTTAACTCTTTTCTTGGTACTACATTTCAGTCAGCATCGCCAAAAGTGTTTCAAAACACACAAGTCCAATAAAGGACAGAATTTTATCCCAATGGTTTCGAAACTGCATTTTGACCCTCATCTTGGAAAATAAAATCTACAGAAAATATAATGAAAAGTTCACTAAATATATAAATTTATTTAGAATTAGGTGCAAAATTAGGATCATTTTGGTCGAAAAATATTGTCTGGCATGTTAAAGCCTAATAAAAACAATGAACAAGAAATAATCATGGGTGTCAAACCTAATTTGTTTGAGAAATATTCTGAATTTAATTCATTATAATATTTTCTTTGCAACTTTGGTCATTTGGTATGCTTAAATATTGATCCTGCTGCATTTTGTTTTAATTTATTTCTTCAAGATGTAGTTTTAAAATTTTTTTGACCTTCGCCAGCTCATAAATCTGTAACTCCCTTTACTGACATTGACTTCTTTTCTGCATGTGTCTTCTGTGTACTCCTAACACGTGTTGCCCATGAGCCTTTTACGTAACATCTTCATAAAACTATTTTAAAAATTCAAAAAGTCAGACTTATTGTCCAACATATCAGCGGTAATGAATGAGCAAATGTTTGCTGCATAACTGCAGTCACACTGACAGTGATCCAAGCACTGTGCTCCTTTAAGTTACCCAGCAGAAGACTTTAATATAAGCCAGCAGCTTGTCGCTCAGTCTTCACTGCTCAGGCCAGAGAGAGGACATTTTCACTGAGCAATATGTCTTCTTTCTGCTGTGACCTTTAAATGGCCCCAGACGCCTAACACAGATACATGTGCCATGTTGGAAAGAACAAAGTGCTTTTAGACCATTTGTATTGAGCGAGTTTTTGATGAACAGCTCAAATGCTACAATCCAGCATGGGGACATTCCTATATACAGTATATGTGCACATTATTGATTCAGGTACAAAACCTTACGTGCATCAGGCAAATGACTTCCCCTCAGGGTTCTTTAAAAGGGTTTGTACTCTCTTTATGTTGCGAAATCCCCATAGAAAATCAATATGTGTTTTGTTCTGGACAGTTTTGTCCTTATTATCCCATCTCTATTGCTGTGTAATGAGTACGATCTCCTGAGGGCTCGTAGGTAAGAGGAGACTGATCCAGCCACAATGATTTAATATCAGTAGCAACAGCTAAAGTGAAAGTCACACTACAGCATCATTTGAGCAGCAGCATCCAAGTGTCTCTGTGTCTAATCCAGGCACTGGCATGTATGAGCCTTTCACACCCATGGGTGCTCTGAAATGGATAGCAGCAAACAGTGAAATTTTTTATTTTTTTTTTTAAATAAGAGTTTAATATTTTTGGAACGAGGGCAAGTGCACGTTGAAAGCAGTTGACCACCTTTCCCTCTTGATCTTTACAGTTATGGTCTCCACAGACAGACTTCACTAAGCTTGGGTCATAAAATGTTAGCATTATTTGAATACTAGGGCAAAAGGATGCTTTAAGCAGACCACAGCCTACCATTCATTACATAAGACCAAAACAAAGAGTCACACAGTGAAGGGTTATGGCTCGGGGTCGGGTGACAGCAGCATATGATTCATGGCTTGCTGTGCCCTTTTGTCTTGTCCTCCTTGTGGTGGGACCATCCACTGCTCTTAGCAAATGTTATTTCCCAGCCTTCAGAGCTCGCCCCCTTTCTGTTTCAAGTAAACCAGCAATGTCATTTCCTATGTCTTGTTCTTTCCACCGTGCAAGAATAAAGTAAGAATATGGCATGTGTCACAACAAGAGATGTTCCTTTTCCTCCATTGTTTTGATGTCGGAAAACAAATAGTAACAACATTGCATTTGATTTATCTGTAAAGGTTTCTTGTGCGTTAGAATACATTAGCTTGACTTTTATTACATAAAAAGGTAATTAGGCCAGTGGTTGGCGTTTAAGGTATCGGTATATGTTCAGGCAGAGGAAGAGAAATATGCCAAGGGGAATAAATTCAATGCCCGGTGATAACCTTTGATATTATACTTGGCCAAATAATTTCTTCCCGTTATATTTCTGACAGCATATTTGTGTTCTAGTTTGAATTTTCTGCAAGAATGTTGTAGTATATGTCTGGTTTGGATTAGAATGTCTAACAAGTCAATTAAAGTGGGAAATGCAAATGGAAAACCAAGAGAGCCTGACTAAAACATTCATTTTAATTATTTCAAAAAATGTCCATATGTGGACACGTCACATGGCCGCCACATCAATAACGTCCATGCAGCTCATTATAGTCATGGAAACCTATTGATTTTATGCAAACGAAATCTGGGAATGTATCTGTGAAAAATATCTTTTCATTTGCCATATGGTGAGTCCAGCAGCATTCCTTTGCTCATGAATATGTGTGCACGTTTATTATGAAATTTAATCAAACCATTTTGAGTGTGTGGCACACACTGTACTAAAACGGGAATGTTTGGTCTGCAGCAGTGGCTTCCCCCTCTGAAATATGGGGTTTGGAGCCTCAAATAGAGTCAAACAGCTGCTGATACCAGCTGTGTGGCACAAATGGTCTCTCCATTTGGTACTGTAGAGCTACATGTGTGCCGCCAGTCTAAACTCGTGTTTAGGAGACCTTTCCATAAGGCACAAAACACATAGAATAACTTATTATTTGGAATATCAAAAATGCTATGGATCTTGAATCATTTTTTTAAAGTCATCAGACCCTTGTCTGGGTATCTAGATACAGTAGATGTTGCTTGAGTTTATAAAAACGTTTTGTTTAATTTACCTTTGTTAAAACACTAATATTATAGTAATATTACACTGACATTAGGCAGAATTGTGTCATATTTTCAATAGAGTAGGGATTTCCCCAGGCACAATAGGTTTTTTGGATTATACTTTCATGATTCGTCGATGGGGAAAAGATCAAAAGGAAGCCCGTCATTGTCTCTTTGCCCTCCAAACATGGGGGCAGGCACAGGTGCCTGCGCGGGAGTTCCCTCTCCTTGTCATGCCATTCATGGAGTGGCTGTTGTCAATAGGGCAATGGGCTACCAAATATGGAGAAGGGGTCGCACTGCCCCTTCTCACAGACACTCGTCAGGTTATAAAATGGTCCGGCGTGGCATTTCTGCACCCCAGGTTTACACACTCAAGATCCGGTGCCGGGTGCTGATCTGGTGAGTACCTACATGGCTGACCGAGGGATGACTAAAAGAGACCAACCAGTGGATTTATCACAAGAGGATGGATACAACACCAATAGCAGTGACGTCAACCTAACCTAATGTCATCGTCTAACTGAAACGGATCACCTCACCACATCGATCTCTAGTCCTTCAACTTCTTTTGTTTTTCGGATTGTGGATTATAGTTGTTGTGAAATGCTAAATAAATAACTTTCACAGTAACCAAACAAAGAAAATCCGAAATACTAACCCTATTCTATAACAAATACTTCTATAGCATAATCTCAGTAAAACCAACCAGCATTCCGTTTTTTTTCTACAAAAAGCAACCTTGCGTGTGTTTGTGTGTTGTGAGAAATCAATATCTCCAATCAGCCAATCCAAACAAACGGGGAATTCCATTACTTGAACTAACAGTACCACTGCTTGTGTGCGTGCGTGCACGCGCCCCCGTGTGTGTTTCAGAACCGACACCATGTGCGACGACGAAGAGACTACCGCCCTGGTGTGTGATAACGGCTCCGGCCTGGTGAAGGCTGGGTTCGCCGGCGATGACGCACCTCGCGCCGTGTTTCCGTCCATCGTTGGTCGCCCCCGTCACCAGGTAAACCATTTATAAACTCAACATATGTTAAGGACGAGTATCAGTTTAAGTTGTTGGCATCACAGACAAAACAATATATGGCTTTGGATGCGCGCCAGATCCAACGTGCGTAATTGCGCACCAAACTACGCATCTATATTTCAACTGATAAGTGATTCGTGTTTTGTTTTTTTTTAGCACAGTTTTGTCCTGCAAGCGGTAGTTACGATGCTCTGTGATGACTTTAAGTCCACCACATTTCATAATTCCTTGGTTCTTGCTGTTATCAGGGCGTCATGGTTGGTATGGGTCAGAAGGACTCCTACGTCGGCGACGAGGCCCAGAGCAAAAGAGGCATCCTGACCCTTAAGTACCCCATCGAGCACGGCATCATCACCAATTGGGACGACATGGAGAAGATATGGCACCACACCTTCTACAACGAGCTGCGCGTGGCCCCAGAGGAGCACCCCACCCTGCTGACAGAGGCCCCCCTCAATCCAAAAGCCAACAGAGAGAAGATGACCCAGATCATGTTCGAGACTTTCAATGTCCCCGCAATGTACGTGGCTATCCAGGCCGTGCTGTCCCTGTACGCTTCTGGACGTACCACAGGTATGACAGAATCCTCACGTGTGTTGTACAATGAGTTAATATATGAATTAAAAGTTAATGTATCCCTCATCAGGTATTGTCCTGGACTCCGGTGACGGTGTGACCCATAACGTGCCCATCTATGAGGGCTACGCTCTTCCTCATGCCATCATGCGTCTGGATTTGGCTGGTCGTGACCTCACAGATTACCTCATGAAGATCCTAACTGAGCGTGGATACTCTTTCGTCACAACCGGTATAGACTCCTAATTTATATTTATGACGGTCTTGGGTTGGCTATAGCGCACACACAAAAAAGGAACACATTTGTTTGATGTTCTAATTAATTGAAGAAGTAAATGTTCCCTTTAACATTTTGTTTAAACAGTTACAAATATTTTTGACGCGCATGTAATTATCTTCACGTATTTTTTGACATGTTTAATGATGCACATTTGACTAACATCATATGTCTGATCCTCTCCAGCTGAGCGCGAGATCGTGCGCGACATCAAGGAGAAGTTGTGCTACGTGGCTCTGGACTTTGAGAATGAAATGGCCACCGCCGCTTCCTCCTCCTCTCTGGAGAAAAGCTACGAGTTGCCCGACGGTCAGGTCATCACCATCGGCAACGAGCGTTTCCGCTGCCCAGAGACCCTCTTCCAGCCCTCGTTCATTGGTGCGTAAAGTCGAGCGAAGACATGGAAGACATAACTTAGCTGCAGTGACACTGTCCCATGAACTGTAGTTGTAAAATATTCGTACAGTATACCTATTTCCTATAGACAAATACAATTATAGCCATTTCTTTTTTGTCACAAATCAACGTTTATCCCAAATCTTAACCAAATGATTTGATCCTACTTGGTGCTAAAAATAAAAAAAAAATCTAAGATTATGTGAAACTGTTTGGAAACAAGTTGATGATATTCCACATAGAGTACTTGCAAGATTCAATGCTCGACTCAGTCCTTGAAGTGAAACAGGATTGTAAAAGAAAATGCAGAATCTGCCTAGAGTTTCAGGCGTCCAGAAATATGATCTAGCTCTTATTAATTACTGGTATATCAGAATAAACACTGGACACGTTGATATTTTTCCAAAAATAGACGCGTTTATTCCCCATATTAGTGGTTGACCACCTAATTATGATCCCCAACTGGAGGTCACAGTTTATCCACCGTCTGCTTTACCACTTCATGTTCGATAAATAGACACGAGTAATATAAAGCGGGGGCTTATTGTTCGCATTTGCGCCAAAGAGCGCGCAGCTGTCGGCGGAGCTGTCCACTTCAGCACCTGTTCCAACAGCTGACTGCTGTGTCACATGTGTTCTTTGCTGCGGGGAGGGTAAAACACACTAACTTGTGCGCTGTGTTTGCACAGGCATGGAATCTGCTGGCATCCACGAGACCACTTACAACAGCATCATGAAGTGTGACATTGACATCCGCAAGGATCTGTACGCCAACAACGTTCTGTCAGGCGGCACCACAATGTACCCTGGTATCGCTGACCGCATGCAGAAGGAGATCACTGCTCTGGCCCCCAGCACCATGAAGATTAAGGTAACTTTGACTCACTGCTGAATGGGACTGTAACATTTCTGTGAGTTGGGTCCCCATATTAACAAATGTGTTTGCCTTTAGATCATCGCCCCCCCTGAGAGGAAGTACTCTGTGTGGATCGGCGGCTCCATCCTCGCCTCTCTGTCCACCTTCCAGCAGATGTGGATCAGCAAGCAGGAGTATGATGAGGCTGGACCCTCCATCGTCCACAGGAAGTGCTTCTAAGCCCCTTCATCACCCTCTTCACTCTCTATTTCCCCCCTCCCTCCTTCTGTGCCAACAACCCAATTTATGGCTCAAAAGCACTCTTGCGTTGTTGTCAAATTCTTTGTTTACACTCAAGTGCAATTTATATGTGGATTTGTATAGGTTTATAAATAAACGAGAACTGGGACTTACAGAAGAAGCATATTTCTTTATTGTCTGAAAAAATAATGTTTTTTTCAGGATATGGTTTATCGGATCTACTAAAATCTCCCCCTCTCTGTCTCTCGAAAGCAGCGGGAATCTGTCCTCTCGTCACGTGATGGATGAGTAAAGGTTATTAAAGATTTGAATTAGAAAAGATTAGAGTGAGCGGAGAGGATAAGCCACCTCATGAGAAATTAACCGCACAAAGTTTCGGTGAAAACACCCCTGCCACGTGATCGGTAATCCCCGTTTTCCCAGGTTGAACAAAGCTCACACTGCCTACCTGTAAACCTACTGAATACATTAGACATATAATAATAATAACAATAATAATAACAATAATAATAATTATTATTATTATCATTTAACCATATTCCCGAGTAGTTACCAAATAACTTTCTCACAGGTAAATTCAAATTCAGTAAACAAATTAACAAACAGTGCATCAACGCACTAGTTTATATGGTTTTATATGTGCAAATACATTATTTAAACTCTAAATAATAATGCTGTATGTATTCTAACAAAAATGGCTATTACAAGAGCAATTTAAAGAGTTTCTTAGGCAACACGCGCTGCAAATCCATAGTGAAACCACTTTTAGTTTATGACATAAATAACAGTGTCAAAACACACAATGGTCTAAAATTAGTGTACAAACACACACACACACACACACACACACACAATGCAGCGCCGTAAGTTGATCAAATCTCGAAGCCATATACAGGGCGGGGTCACATATTTTGCTTCTATTTTTAAACCTCTACACAGACAGTTAGAGAGAGACAGGGCAGGCAGGCAGGTTGCCTTGTAAAGCGATTAGCAACTCGGATGGTACTTTAACTCTGTCACTGTATCCAGAGCATCATCTTTGCCCGAGGTGGAAACTACCATCCGGGACAGCAGCCTGCGACATGGGGAGGGACATCTCTGGGCATACAGTATGTGCTGCATATAGGCTACACGCCTTTGTAATTATATGTACATCATCGACAGGTTAAAAAACACAGGGAAGTCACCTTGACCATTTTGCCCAAGACGCCACAAGCTCTGTCCCGTTAGGATGGATAATGTTATGTGGTGCACATGTGGTTTTGTAGCTTAGGGAGTTGATAACAATACAGCCAGAGTCAGGGGTTTGATTCTCACGTGGAGCCAGATGTGCTAAAACAAGTCATGGTACTAAAGGTTGTAACGCTCGAGACACAACCGTCCACAGCAGTGTCCACTGAATGGCGCACGCTATATACAAAACTGAAATATTGGAAATCAGAAGCCCTGGTACTCCTGGCTGCGCTCCACCGACCTGTCTGCACGGACGTGACGCATGGGGGAGGGGGGGGGGGGGACTACTTAAAGGCGGATTAACTCTGGCAAGACATTAAATCCAACCTCCCTCCATCCAGGCGCAGCGCGCAGAACCATCAACCTGATCTGAAGATCGAAAATAGGAGGGCTTATAGTAATCAGCCCTTCAGACTCCCATGACAAGGAAAAGTGTGGCAACGTCGTGGGAGCGCTCGGCACACACAGCAGGACGCTCACAGGCGCTGTGCGCTCAGCACATAACCAAGCAGATAGCGCGCAGAGAGACGAGAGAAACGGGAACGGCAGCAGCATCCCGTGACGGATGCATTTTTTTTTAGCTAAAATCGGACGTTTTGGAGACTGAGAGCAGCGAAAGTCAGAGAGAAGCAGGACGGGAAATAACGCGCTTTTTTGAGGGATTTGAACAGAGTGCCGTTGTGCTCTAGTCTTCTCCGGATGCTCAGAAATGGGGGAATGGACTATACTAGAGAGGCTCCTGGAGGCTGCTGTCCAGCAGCACTCTACTATGATAGGAAGGTAAGATCACCAAAAAAGCAAGAACCACCGAAGAATCGCAGCAGCCTCCAGGATCGTCTTTAGCATGGTTCCCAGTCCCCCGTTTCTGTGTTGTGCCTCAAGGATCTTCTGTAGCATGGTGCCCAGTCCTTGGTGTCTGTGTTGTGGATTTTTCTGTCTTGTTTCACAGATTTCCTTTTTTCCCTTCCCTCTAAACGAGGCAGCAGAGTGAATCAGTTGACGGCTGTCTTTTTAGAACCCGGGATGGTGCTGCAAACAGCCTCAACTAAAACAAAAAAATTCACGAGTCGTGTATTCACACATTCACTTATCCATTTCATGTTTGTGGGTGAGTTCGAGTGGTGGTGTGTGCTCTCAGTGCTGACAGAAAGAGATCGAGAGAGAGAGTTATCACATATTTCCATTGACAAAGCTCACACGGTTACAGTCAAAGCAACGCCGATTGCTTACGTGTCATTTCAGCCATTGAATCAGAAAACACACACACACACACACACAAAACACAGATACACATAATAAGAAGAACACAAAGAAACACATATCACCCTCAAGAGCGTCCTTTTTCAGCACTGGACAGCTCCCTAAATCAAACACACCATCAGAATTGGACTCAGCGCTTCAGCGCACAAAATAACCACATTTGCATCAGTTAACACGCATATTTACACTTATTTTCACCTTTTTTTTGTTTGTTTGCTTGCTTTTTAGGATCCTACTAACAGTGGTGGTCATCTTCCGGATTCTAATCGTGGCAATAGTTGGCGAGACTGTCTATGATGACGAGCAGACAATGTTTGTTTGTAACACCTTACAACCGGGCTGCAACCAAGCGTGCTACGACAAGGCATTCCCCATTTCACACATTAGATATTGGGTTTTTCAGATCATCATGGTGTGCACCCCGAGCCTTTGTTTCATCACGTACTCGGTGCATCAGTCGGCCAAGCAGAAGGAGCGGCGGTACTCAACAGTCTATCTGACACTAGATAAGGATCAAGATTCACTGAAGCGAGACGAGAGCAAAAAGATAAAGAACACAATTGTTAATGGAGTACTTCAGAACACAGAGAACTCCACCAAAGAAGCCGAGCCGGACTGTTTAGAAGTAAAAGAGATCCCTAATTCGGCCATGAGAACTACAAAGTCCAAAATGAGGCGACAAGAGGGCATCTCCAGGTTTTACATCATCCAGGTGGTTTTCAGAAACGCGCTGGAAATAGGCTTTTTGGTGGGCCAGTATTTCTTGTATGGATTCAACGTTCCGTCGGTGTACGAATGTGACCGCTACCCCTGCATAAAAGACGTCGAGTGCTACGTCTCCAGACCCACGGAGAAGACAGTGTTCCTGGTCTTCATGTTCGCGGTCAGTGGGTTTTGTGTGGTGTTGAACCTGGCGGAACTCAATCACCTGGGGTGGAGGAAAATCAAAACGGCCGTGCGAGGCGTGCAGGCTCGCCGGAAGTCGATTTATGAAATCAGAAATAAGGACTTGCCGAGGATGAGTGTGCCTAATTTCGGCCGCACTCAGTCCAGTGACTCTGCATATGTGTAGCACACACACATGAGGATGGGTGGGGGGTGGGGGGGGTGGGGTGGTTGAGAACATGTAAAAATGGAAAAAGATGATGGACAGATCCGCACGCCTAATTCGTGTCATGACTTAAAGAGTGGGCAGATTTTTTTTTGTTGTTGTTGATTTGTTGGTCTTTTAAGGACCCCATGGCAAGCGTGGGTTACACGTTTGTTTACTTATTTATTATTGCACTGATGCATCTTTTTAGTAACGTTTATACTCTATGTAAGATGCTAAATTGAGACCATGTCAACGTGTTCACATATTTACTCTTTGTGGGCTGTTCTGTTGTACTTGAAGAGAGTAAATGCAAAACAAAAAAATTGCACTAAGAGGTGAACACTTGAGGGCCCTGACCTTATCCAAAATGTGCTACCGACCTGACGGTATTTTAAAGACATTTTTCCTTCCATCTATTTTTTGGCACCAACCTAATTAAATGGCACCATACACAGTGGTTAAAGGAAGATCTATCATCCAGATTTATATATGCATCGATCTAATTCCTTACAGACTATGGTTCGACCTATAGTTGAAATACATCAGCGTAATTCATGTTTTTTTTGTTGCCTGTGTTGCACCACTGACCTTAACATATGTAACCATTCCATTGCTTTATAGCTGACTTGCAAAACAGTATCTGGTGAATTTGCTGCAAATGCTAACGTCTGTGACTTCCTTAATTTATTATGACACACCAAAGCGCCCACTGCTTTTATTTGTGTAGTGTTTTCTTGCTTTTGTGTAATCAAGTGCCATACTTGTATATAAACATGATATATATGTATACATATAAATATATAAATATATAATAATCATCATGAAAGCTGACTCCCTGCTTGGATTATGCTAAATGCCGCCCAATTTTTTTTATTTGCTTTAAATGTATTTGTTGTGATTTAAATGAAAAAAAAAACAAGATATACAGTTTTCTGTTTAATTTTGCAAATGACTGGAAAAAGAAATGAAATGCTAGTCTTTTTTTATATACAAGAAGTAAATGTCTCCCCATTCAAAGCTGATCAAAAACTGAAAAACAGCACAAATTGACATTTTTATCAAAGAATGGGCGATAGAAATCTGCTCTGGTGCTACAGTTTTTCATAGAATGGTTTTAAATGTAACCGCAACACACCAGAAAAAACAAAAAACAAACATATTTTTTTTCTGTGGAAAATAAAAGTGGGATTCATGTACATCAGAAATGTGTGAGGTGCAGTACTTTGTGTCTGCTACTCCAGCTTGTCTTGACTGACCTATCACACAGATATATTAATATATATATATATATATACCCAGAGGAAGTTTTGCCTTGGTGCAGTGAAGATGTTAGCCACACCCACTCTCTACAAAAAAAAAACACAAAAAAAACACTGCAGGACACACCTTGTTCAGGATCTCATCACTCTGCAATGTGTTGCAATACTATTGCTGCTTCCATGAGACACATCAATACTTATGCTCCATATTAGAGTGGCCTGAGGGAACTTTTAGTCTATATGGCATGCATCAAATCCAACAGTTCCCTCAGCCCTTATGATGAACTATACATTCGCAGTGTCTCACTGTGAACTTTCCTTTGTGAATCCTCGTACTCTGCCGGAATGACAAAAAAAAGCTGATCATAATTCTGAATACAGAGGGAGCTGCCCTTTCTGCCGCTCTGCTCATCCCTCCTTCTCTTGTTGGAGAAACAATATAAGAAACCAGCCTGAACTGACAGGAAGGTTGTGTGCTCCTCGTGAAGGTCAAAATGAAAACAAAAGATGGGGGGAGAAAAAAGATAAAGTGGTCAAGAAAACACCCACACAAGGGAAAGAGTGAGATAGAAATATAAGAAAGAGATAATAAGATGAGATATTTGCAGCTGACCATTGCAGGTGATCTGGGAACGGCAGGTCTCTTCACGATTCCCCTGCCAGGATGACTCTGCAAAGCCAGGAGAAATCGAAGAGCAGCAGCACCGGCACATCCATCCATCTCCAACTCAGCAGGGACTCCAAGATTTTTTTCCTGAGTCACGAACTTAAAAAGAAAAGAAAAACAAGAGAAACAAGAGCCGTTTGTCAACTTCGCTCTGATGCAATGCAGTGCACGCCTGCATGCATCCTCGTCTCCCTCTCTTTTTCCTCCTGCTGGTGTTTTTAAACATTCAGTTCCTTAAGTGCCCTACTACAAAACATTTAAAACATCAGGTATCACTTAACAGCATCATAGAAATAAAATACATTTTTAAATCAACCTTTACAAAGTAAGTAAGTACTGTTCTGTACATTTACAGTACAGTGTTTAAATGGAATTGTTTTGATGCTTTGGTAATTTTATTTTCTTGCAACATTCAACCTGTTTTCAAACGCCAGCAAAAATGGCAAAATCACTGGGGTGTTCCAATGCAATTATGCATGATGTCATGCCTTTACATCATGTGAGTCTTGCAGGGCTCAGCAGAGATTACACTGTAACTGTGTGTCTGCTATTTTTGCAGTCATGACAGTGAGGTTACAGGTCATATAGAGAGCATTTGGCTGGCGGACGGTATGCTAAATGTGCATGGCGATTGACTTTATTCAGATTTACATATCAATGCAAATGTAATGTATATACAGAACAAGTGATCTCAAGGACCTATGCATTTATCTGCTGGCCTTATCCAGCCTGACAACTGCAGTAGAACACATCAAGGCTGCACGCAAGCTATTTTAAGACTACAAGGCAAAACACTGCAGGAACACCTCCAATTTCATGTGATTGCAGGTGCTCAGGATGTAGGCAGAGATTTTTAGAGACACGCATCCCCCCTTAATGTGAGTCACTGACAAAGAGACACCCTGATATTAGAGGAGAGGTCTTCTCCCCGGGTGTACACCGTGGGAGAATAGAGGGAACTTAGATCATAAACAAGCAGCTTTTTTATGAGCAGTGTGGGCCACCTCATCATAACTCTGTCTCTGTCCAGCTTCATTCAGGATAAAAAGAATGTCTTAGCACATGATCACGTGCTGCACAATTTGTGGGTGTATAGGGGCCAAGACACACACACACACACACACACACACACACACACACACACACACACACACACACACACACACACACACACA
>JBBPCS010000374.1:4496408-4511305 GCA_037974645.1 Hollardia meadi | reverse complement strand
ACACACACACACACACACACACACACACACACACACACACACACACACACACACACACACACACACACAGCTCAGCATGATAGATGGGAAAAGACACAAAGGTCAGCAGTCAGCAGGGCTTCACTTAGACAGGACTCGGGTTCTTTTACATCACCTTGACTTAGGAGATGGAGCTGACCCAAACCGATCTTTTCAACAGTCATTGCACTGTAATATACAGTACAGGTCAGCAATTGTTTTAAAGGGCTAGAGCTTTAAAAGGCTTCCAGTATCCCCATCGCTATTTAACCTGCGTTGTGCTGTTCACTGTCATGACCCCGACTGTTTCTCACTTCCTGTCCTCTAGCATGTGAAGAAGGGATCCCATGTGGTTGTAAATGACACATGCATTTATCTTGTCCCTGTTTGCAGATCAGCACTCCCGTCAGTGTGATGGTATATCTCACTGAAAAGCTACCCTCAAGGGGAAGTGATATACAGAACATATCATTCAAATTCACATACACACACACATGCACACACAGGCATGATCACACAACTTGTCACAGAGGTGGTGAGGTGACTGGTTGTCACACTCGTTGACCCTCTGCTGTAACCACAGAACATGCACTGCAAGATAATTAAAGCCAAGAAAGGCACTACAACCGTCGGATATGAGAGCTGGTGTTTGCCCAGTTCTGAAAATAAAGAGTGTAATTACATGATCTCGTCATTATCAAACATTCTCAGGTTTGCAAGTTTGTGCAGTTGTCATAGGAAGACCTTTAAAAATCCTGTATTGGTATTCACATAAGAATTAATAGAACCTGTTGCAGGGCAGATTATGGTTAGGACCCTCTTATACAACTTTGTTTCCTCACACACAATCAGTGCCAGGATCTCCTTTAAGCTCCTTTAATTGGCCTGACCTTGGCATGACGTGTAAGGGGTCAGGAGTTGGGAAAGGTCCACATGACAAAGAGAAAACAATGATGACCTGAGTGTGAGAACTGTCAATAGGTTTAGCTGACAAAAAAAGAATCACCGGTTGCCAGACTCCCAAATGACCAAATTGTCCTTGGTCTTCAGTGCTTGTCGTGAGCCTGATGTCAAAGAAAGTTCTGTACCCGATACGAAAAAAATGAGGACCCCGTGGATTCAACCACCAAAGCTGCACTTATCAATATTTTTTATAAAGAAAAACTGTATCATATATAATGTGAAAGGTGTCACTCATAGTATTGAACCAACAAATAATTTTCAGCCTACTCTTCCCCTCAGCTCTACAAAATGTTTTAGTGTCTTTGAGCTAATTGTGTTGTTTTATATCATTCATGCTGCACTCATCTGTTGCTGTTTTCGGCAAAATAATACATTGTACACTACCTGTCCAGCATCAAACAACAGAGAGAAAAAAGGCTATCTGGCAGACATATTGGAGTATTTAGCCACTGAAGAGTCACATATTTTCCTCAGGAATTTGTGGAGACAAAAACAGAGTTGGCCAGAAACACAGCACCAAATAACTGTTAATGCTCCTCCCTGTGTGCTGGATATGTAAATAGAACAAGATTTCCATCGAAATTTAATTTGGTAATAATATGCCAATATTGTGTTTTCAATTCAGTTGTAGTGCTGCCCCAAGTGGCCAAAATAATAATTTATGTAGCTTTAATGTATACATGAAAATCAAAATATCCCTTTAACCTTGACCAAAATTATTAACCATCACATTTAGAACTTTAAACAATTTCAAACCACATTAAATGGAACCAAAAGTATCCAATAATTTGGTTATGTGACGATTATAAAAATTAAACTGATAAAATTAGGGCAAGAAAGGACAAGAAATAAAAATGTGTGTTTATGTTTTCATAGGATGAACTGGAGTAAATAGCCATGAAAATATATGCTACTTGATTCAAGTGCATAATAAATCCATGATCAAAGCTCATACATTTGTGCTATTGTTTCAGTAAACAGAAACACCATTTTTTGATTAAATAGGCCAAGGCAGACTAAATATGTTCATTTAGTGTGGGTTGGAATCTGGCTTGTTTTTGTCTCCCATGCCAGCATCCAATTAATAAAGCACAAAATCTGTGGTAAATTTGTCTTTTGAAAACACGGGTCCACTGGTAGGCGAACTGACATTTTTTTTGCTATGATTTTTTATAGGATGAGAGAGCATGACCAAGCACCTGATCAACATAGCAACCCTCAATAGTAACCACAAACATACCGGCGCTTCTCTCAAGGTGTACGGTTCCTTCTAGGACACATGGCAGGGAGTATGAGTCTAATTGGCAATAAGCTTGGCAACCTGCAGCCTCTGGTCGGAAAAGAAGGCTTTAAGTAACAGGATTGGGGGAGTTTACAATCTGAAGAAGGGATAGTAAAGTGGATTACACTGCAAATGATTTTAGATCTTTTTACCCGCTCGTCTCATGTCTCATCAGTCATCTGCAACTTGATGCTCATTTGGTAGTGTTACGCAACATGGAAAACACACTGTGTGCATGTGAATTGACTGCTTGACCACTCATGTGCTTGCTGGATTTCCGCTTCGGATCACTCACATTATACACACTACACAGGACACTAAATCCAATCAAATAATCTACCGAATCTACAATACATACGGATGGCAATAAGAATTTGAATGCATGTCAGTCTGTAGAATAATGTCAACGGATGCACAGATGGTTTTTTTATGGTGTAAAAAATTCCCATCAGCTGTTGTATGCTGCTGCATGTCAACTTAAACTCTTCAGATAGTGGTGAGTTTTCACTTAACTGTTGTTTCCCCAGCTGTGGATTAGAAAAAATGGAGCAGAGATCTTCTTGGTGATGGCTGTCAGTGTGGTGAGATAGATGGTGCAATTAGCGCTTAGTGCCAGCATCCAGGGCAGATCCACTGACTGGTGGGAACCCACTGGGAGAGAGAGGAAGATGCTAGCAAAATGGCCAGAGGCTGTCTGACAGTGGAGAGGATGGGAGATGAAGGACGAAAAAAGAGGGAGGAAGAGAGAGAGGCCAACAATAATGAGTTGCAGCTCTGGGCTTCTGAGTTTTTCCTCCTCTTTCTTTTTTCCTAACTCCCTCCTTGGCATTGCATCGAGGGCGTTGGTCCTCCAGTGCTGTGATGTCCCTTTTAGTCCATGCAAGTGTCTGTTTTGACTATATGTACAGAGGCAGAGGGGACTGCCACTGAGAAACGCGCATTACAATAACACCCATTTTCTCATGTATTATGCATGTCCAGTCCGCATATTCATTCCAGATAATGGGAATGCAACAAAAGTGCGCTCACATGGAAGGCCTGTTTTGCATGTGCAGTCAACGCAGTTTAAGGGATAATGTTCAGCATGCATCTAAGAAGGATAAGTACGCATGATTCAACCAAAAGCACAACATAGCATTTTGACTTTTTATGCGATTTAACATGTCAGGGAGCCAATTAGACACATGCACTCAGCACCAGCAGAAGTAGTCAATTTGGCAAAAAATATGTCAGGTTGTAAGGATGAAGATGAATAAGGAATATAGATCAAAACACTCTATTTTACAGATACAAGATATTCAAGCTCTCGTGACAAAGACACCATACAGACACTTCAAGTACACTAGGCTACATAACATCATGGGTGATACCCATGTTATATGTTATATTTTCTATGTAGTTACGCCATGAGAGTGAACACTAATTCACCATAATCAAAGCTTGGGAAATTAAAAGTGTGACAGGGACCCGCCCTCTACCCTGGGAACACTGTGACAAGCACCGTACTGTTGTGCCTTTATTTACACACATAGTGAAATGAGCAAGAGAGGTATGAGACAGGTTACACACACAGTGAAAAAACAAGAGTGTTGTGTTCCTGTTGGTGTTAGGCTGCTTAAACAGCACATCGTGATTAACCTGCAGGTCAGTCTGGTGGTATTAAGGCCATCACTCCAATCCCCACATATTCATCACAGGCTTCAGGCCTAGATTTACAATGCTAGCCCCTGCCTGACAGGTTAAGGTTGGGCTTTCAATGGGCAAGAAGTCCCTGTTTTTGCCTCTAACTTATAGCTTGTGGTGCTATTTGGCATAAGATTCATGGCACTCCTCCCTGCAATACTTCAATACTTTAGATTGATGAAAATCTGCAATCAATAAGCAAATACGAACTGAAAGGGCAGTTGGGAACTTAATTCATTGGCATATTAGTGGGGCGAGCCATGGTGTGATGGGACTCTAGATCTAGGTGTTCCATCAATCCTGCAGCTGGACACTAGCCCACCTACTCCCATTTGGACTGAAAAACCAGGACACTCAGAATCACCATTTACTACATCTCACTCAGAAGCTGTTTGACCAGTTGACTGTTAAACAAAGATGCATTAACACTAGAAACCAGGAGTACGTGCAAATAACATCAAAATAATAAAAAAATAAAAAAATAGATTAAAATAACAAAATAAAAAACAAAGCTAGTAATGGATTTATTGATTCAAGCTTTCCAACAACAATCATGTTAGCAATTAACAAAGACTGATCCCTACAGTTTGTCTGCAAATGTGTTACGTCGTCAAAACCACCACAAATGGGAAAAGCCACAAAAAAGAAAAAAAAAACCCTCAGCAAGCATTTATCTTTTTATATGTTGTAAAGCAAAGTGTCAGGCCCAAAAAACAGGGCACATTCAAGTGGAAAAAGCATTAGAAAAAGTAAAATAAAAATACATTATAGTTACAACCCAGATACAAGGAAAAAACAAGATTGGAGCTATTTAAACATATTGCGCAGGGATGCTGAATATCAAACAGTTCAAATCTGCCTGTTTGTTTATGAGAAGAAGATTGATTAAATCAACAAATCACAGCTGTCAGAGGACAGTAGGATTAATGGTTACTAAATCAGAGCAGTTGAAGATTTATAACCAGGCAACAGACTGATTTCTCAAACTGGAAATCACACACTCCCTTGGCACAGAACTGTGTCAGAGGTCTTGGAGAAAGGGGGACAAAATATGAGATAATACTGAGGTTGAGGGGTAGAAAATATTGTATTGCTTGCCGTGGTAAAGAACACAATTAACATCAGGTTACCAGATATTATTTATAAGATTACTATATCCATATTTAAGTTGTAATAGCGGTCAAAACTGGAAGACTTAAGTAACCCGAGTCAACTGAGGCTATTTTTTTAGACAGAAAATTCAAAATTTCTGTTATTACATAGGAGGGGCCCCCATTCCAAGTTCACATTTCTCTCTAATGAAAACTAGGGGGCCCCTCGGGGGCCCCACTCATCCAGCAAGTGTTGTAACTTTCCGAAACAGAAAATATGGCAGTCATGCCCACTTTAACCAGTGGTTGGCATGTACAGTACCAAGGAATGAAAGTCCTTCAAACTCAATGTTTTCATTCTTCACATTAAACACATAGTATGTCATTTCTGCCGCTAGGAGTCTCTCAATTAAACCAATGAAAACAAAAGACAGTCTGATGACATTTTGAAGTAGCATGGGATCATGGGAGTTGTTGTACACTGCCGAAGAAAATCTGACGTGGCTCAGAAATTTTCACGGATGAAGTAGCCTATTATTGTTTTTTTCAAGTCACTTTTTGACATATCTAAAGGAAATGCATTATTATCTTGAGTAAAAAACATTGTTGGAAACATTTGGGATAATGTAAGTAACCCAATGAAATATATAACAGTAGTCGTCTTTAGGCTATGTGGAAATGTTACACATCTTTAACTGCAGTACTAACACCAATTTTTGTGTGTATAAATGAGTGAAATACTGGGAGAGCCAGCCCAAAAGTGAATGCCATTATCTCCATTTGTTCAATTAATTGCATTGAGACTACAAGGAAGCACAAATAGAGTTTGGAATAGAGCTCTCTCGGCCACCATATCAAAAAGCATTTTTGTGTCCTCTTTGACATAACCACCAACATAGTATGATTCCAAAGCAATGGATGACTATCTACTTAGGTTTCACAGCGGGATTCAATGAAACACCAACCATCTTTAGCGTAACTACTCTGATGTGACACATTTCATCCTCACTATAGGTTTGATGTCCATAATCTCCGTCCTGGCTTGCAGCCCAATTCTGTTATCAGAGAAGAGGGCGGAAAGAGGACAAGGTGTTTTTGTGTTTACTCAGTCACAGACCCATTTTTTTAATCCATACTTTTGAAATGACAAATTGGCAAAGGATGAGAAAGAGAGATTTGGACTCAGCACAAAAAACATCATGCACACAATGAAAGATAAAAGTGGCAAACATTTAAAATAAAATATAATGCACACCCATGAGCTTGTGCATGATATGTTTGCAATTTCTATTAAGTACTGCATACACTAAAAAATATACAGTATGTATACAGTATATGGTGAGTGTGGATTCGCAACAACCAGTAGGTCCAGTTCGTTTTATTTGCACATGGCTGGAAATTAATTACAGTTAAAACAAACAGTGACAAGATCAAATCCCGCAACACATGACCCATGGCTATAGGGGGAATTTCTGCGCTCTCTCTCTGCACCTGTTAAGGCTAATTAATTAGCTGCTTCTGGAGATCGCCACAAATACAGTTAGTGAAATTAATCTTTCTTTTTTTGTCTCATTCGTCAAGGATAAAGCAGATCTCTCTCAGGTATTTCCCCTCACTTGACCTTTTGTTGCTGCACTACAAAAAAAGAAAGTTAATGAGAATGCACTCAAGTTCACTTCAATAACAATTTCAGCATCAACTCTCAGTAACAATTCCACTACTATCACATATATCTGAGCGCTCAGGAATCTTTAATGTGGGGAGAAAGGCCTCAGAACGAAATTAAGCTCTTCACATCAAAGAAAAAGAGTAAATGGTTTTCCGAGGGCTTTTCATTGTGGAATGGGAGGAGAAGAGGCTGATAAAGCATGGCAGAACTGTATTGCACACACTGAGATCGAGATATCGACCTAATAATGTACAAAGTGCCCCTTGATGTACAATTTCTCTTGGCCTGCGACCATCTTATTCTTTTTTGTCTCTCTTTTCACTTCCGACTCCCTGTTTCTTTTCCACTCCCTGCCTCTTTTTTAAGGCCTGATTTTGCACCTCCCAGCAGGCTGGAGAAACTTGTGAAAGTACCAATCCCAATGAGTGGTTTTCTCATCCGTCAGGGAAAAGACACTATTCCAATGAGAAGGAATGAGAGAGGCAGAAGGATGGAGAGAAGTTTATGAGAAAAAGAAGGAAAGAGGCCGCGAGAGAGTATCAGAGGTACGAGAGAAAGAGAGCAAAGGCGAAGAGATGAGAGCTAGGGAGTATGTGTGTGAGTCACCTTGCTCAGCAGGAGAGCAGAGGAAGGACAAGCAGGTGAAAAATACAGCAGGATGTCATCCCAGTGCCCTGGAAAGCTTTCCTTACACACTTCCCCTCATTTCTGCAGAGCTCCACACCATGGAAACAATACTGTACACTGGCCAAGAGTCACAGCAAATGCAAACTCATATCATACCTAAACTTCCATTGTGCACCACTGTGCAGAGTCATAAATTAAGTAAGAGAGGATAATTTGTACTTGTCATGCTAAGCGTACTTCACAGACCGGCAGTACCTGATTAATTAAACAAATGAGGTTTATCGACCATATAATTTATGTTTGATTCCCCAACAATACAACTTTTAGGCAAGAATTCATCAAGCTACTGAAAATATTTCACAGTGACTCTTGTCCGATCTGAAAAATTTAAAAATAAATATCATGTTGCTTAAATGATCTTAAGATAATGTGACATAATACATTATGTTGTGGCTAATATACATTTTACAAAGACTGAAAGAAGCAGCGATATCTAAACTGTCTATGCCATTCAGACAATGCCATAAATATAGCAGCTGTGAATTGGAATCAGAGGTTAGCTGCAACTTAGCCCTGGAGCAGTAAATAGTGTGCATTTATATAGCGCTTTTCTAGTCAGCTTGACCATTCAAAACGCTTTACACTACAAGTCAGCATTCACCCATTCACACACATATTCATACACTGGTGGCAGTGACTTCCTTGCAGGGTGCCACCTGCTCATCAGAAGCGGTAACCATTCACACATGCACTCACACACCGGTGGCACAGCATCAGGAGCAATTTGGGATTCAGTATCTTGCTCAAGGACACTTGGACATGTAGACTGCAGGGGCCGTGGATTGAACCACCGACCTTCCGATTACTGGATGACCGCTCTACCACCTGACTTTCCCCTTTGCTTCCCAACCATAGTCTTCAGGCTGAAGCAGGTCGTTGTGGCCGCAGCAGTTTGTTACAGCGTACAAGCAAATGATGTCACTCCATACCCTAAAATCATCCCAGATGGAAGGAGATAACAGGCCAACATAGTGTTACTCAGATCTACTCATCATATTAATTATGTTGAGATGGGAAATATAGCATTGTTTAATTTTCCTTTGGGATGCAGATACTTAAGTGTGTTCTTCTGACTATTGAATGTTAAATAAAGTCTACTTAAATTTTTGTTTAAAGAATTAATAATAGCTTCACTGTGAAGATGTAGAATCTTACACACAAGTGTAAGATACTGTGTATTAATTTTATCCAGCTAAATGTGTCAGTTTAATAGTGATATTGCGCAGTCATAGTGCACATCTCACAGAGCACAGAACACGTCAAGGTCAACCCTGCACTCATGGCAATGCGGACTGTATCTTTTCTTGCTCTGTATGTACTCTATATATGCATTGTGCAAACACACTAAACTACACACACACAACATGGTAATCATATGTGACTTCATTAGCGATTGGTTATTCCTGTTGTCTACTGCAGACAGGTGAAGGCGCAGCTAATGAGCTTCCCACCCTCACACCAGGAGTCATCCAGGGAAAGATCAAAGATCAGATGTGCAGAGTAGACAAGAAGATAAGTGAGAAGATGGGTGGCAATTAGAGTGTAGCAGACCACCTTGAAACACTTGGTCAGCATCAATGTTTAGGATTAAGTCGCCAATATATACAACAAATGAAGGGGAAATTGGTGTGTTCTTACACAAAATATGGTTAACGACCCACAGATCAGAGTTGTCCTGCCCCCCAATGTAATGGAGAAATCAAGATGAATTTAAAGGAGCCCTGATCCAAAAGTGACCCAAAGAAAGTCAATGCGAATAGACTTGAGGATAATTAGGCCCGATCCAAATTGCAGTCAACCCGAACAGACCCTAATAAAGATGGGACAACTATGCTGTCAGCAGCATGATGCGCTAACAATCTACAAGCACACAGGGTCAAAATGAGTAGCTGGACAGATAGACTCAGTCAAAAGAGCTAATAGCTTGGATCCATTCAGTTATTAGAATTATTTAAAGACAGATCAGAGACCCCAATGTACCTGTTTGGACTATAACGAAGTATTTGAGACCCAGGTTTGGTCATAATTACTTGAAACCACATGTGACCACCTGGCACACACTTTTTTGGTGCAAACATACTGTGATTATTGTCTGTCAGACTTTTCTTATGTTGAGGTACAAGAAATTAGAACCACAGCTGCATTTCAATTATCTCCTGCCTTTTGTATCAGTAGCTCTAACTTCACCCCAAACTATTACAGCCACAGACATTACTCCCCGTCTTTCTCTTCATTTTAAATTTCACAGTCAATATTTTGCAGTGCAATCTCCTTCCGTATGCTGGCACTTAAACCTAGTCCCATATTCAACAGTCTTTGAGAACACACAAAATTTGCATTCATGTCGAGTATTCTGGAGGGTTAATGCAAACACAGTCAGAGACACTTGGAGACTGAACTGTGGGTCACACAACCCTGTTTCAACATATCAGCATGAAGCCAAAGCTGGAAGTGGCACAGTGCTGAAGGAAAAATAATTACACATGTGTTTTAATGGGACAAAATGTCTGTTTTGGTGTGGTCTTACTGGATATGAATGCTGGGGTTTGTTGATCGTGTCCCACTGCTGAAAGCACAGGCCAGGTCAGTAGCTACCCATGTGGGATGACAGGTTATCCTGCTGATGTCGGCCATTTTTAGAGGTTAGAGCACGACAGGACTGGAAGCATTCTCTGCCGTTGACATGAAATATCTGCCATGACACCCTGTTGAGAGGGGGAGATTCCATAAAAAATTCTGCTGACACCTGCAGACGTCAACTTCTATTACTCAGCCATCAGCCAATTCATTTTCATTGGATAGTCTTCCAGTGTCACCTGTTTTGTCTGCTCTACTTGGTTCCTCATTTTCCTTTTTAGTTTTCTCCTTGCATTTGAAAAAAAAGATATTTCTACACCTTGGCAGGTCATTCATTTGCTTTCCTTTTTCTTCATTGCAGTATGACTGTCAGTGTCCCTTTTCTCCTCTGTGTGGAGGTTGAGGAAATTCTCAGATTTTGCTCTCTGTCCTATTGCCTGACATTGGGTAGACATGGGTCATCAGCTACCATCAATAATACTGACAACTGTTGTTTAGACAGCAACTCCACCGGTTTAGGAGTGGCATGCAGTTTTTCAGCAACTAAGCTATGCAAGCACTATTCCTGGAAGCTCTGCACTCAATATAAATCTCAAAATCATCAAGACAGTTAATTGTATATTATAACCTACAAATATATACTACAACATATGAATTGAACTTAATAGTAGTTCCATAGCTCTAAGGGCACAGTTATGCTCCAACCAAAGTGTTTGTTGGATGGTTGAACAGCATCTGAAACCCCCTCCCCACTCCCCTATCCAACATCAGAATTGCAGAGGGCTGCGTCCGACATTCCCACATCCTTAACCACTTCATGTGATGACTAGGCAGGTGTGAGAATGCGAAAAGTAAGGTTTGAATCTCTTTCTCTCAACACAACTATTTCTGGCAGTTTGTATTTATAACTGAGTCCAACATAAATGCATTCCAGCAAAGATCAATCGAAAGTGTGCACCATCCTTGTATTCAAACATGTAAATCATAGGAAGCTTTTCACCCTGCCTTCAAGAGTGGCATAGCATTCTTCAACCTGTGAATCATACAAGCCTTTAATAATGCCGTATTTCCTTTAAAAAACTTTAGTAGTACTAGTAGTACTTTTATTGGACAACTAAACACACGGAATTTGAAAGCGATGCAGGTAAAATTTTCTTTTATACTCTTGATAGCTCTTGCTCTTATGGAGACTGAATGCACTCATCATATTGTAAGTCACTTTAGATAAAATCATCGGCTGAATGTAATGTAAAAATATAAGGCCTGAAACTTTCCCCATCTGTATTGTATGATAGTACTCCACATGAAGCATACCATGATTCATACAGTACGTTACCCTGCAGTAATGCAGCACCAATGTGAAGTTCATTAGGCCTGTTCTACTATAACATGTCTTTTCTAAATGTTAATGTTTATTTCTTAACCTTTTGCTCTCATTTTCTTGGTCTTTTTTCTTGGCGCAGTAATATAATAATTTGACTCGAGGCCACAAAATGTCAAAATGATTTATACTTGAGTAAAAGGCTATTAATCAATAATTCAATGGCATTTGTTCCTTCAGACTAACAATCATTCCTTCAAGAACATATTAGTTATTTGAGTAATCACTTTGATGATGATAAATTCACATGAATGACAAATCAAATGTTGATATTAGCATGATTACATACATAAAAAATATTCATATGTACGTATATGCCGTGATTGTATTGGCACATTGGTAACAAAGCTACATGAAAATGGTTCATAAGAAGTTATCCCTCCCTGCAGTCAGTGCAGCCTTGCTCGTCCCAGCAACTGTTGCTGTGTGAGATTTATTATTTACTCCAATGGCTTTACAAGGAATTTATTTTACAGGTACTGTATTTTAGTACATGACTGCTTAGAAAAATCACATTCTAGTGAGTGAAGAGGCAGGAACCACAGTAAACACAGGAGGTTGGATCCAGGGGATCTTATTGGTTCCCAATGGACCTCTAAGAGCCAGTCTCTTTTCATAATCTGACCTCAGGGAAGGGATATGCAGAGGAAAGACAGATGAGTAGAGGAATGGGTGAAGGACAAATACAGTACAAGGGGAGCTAAGTCATATGATTTGACGTTTCATACTCAGTACCACAAACATTCATTAAGTGAACCTTGAGGGCCAGTAAAATCGGTAAAGCAGAGAATATTAAGAGTGCTGCCCCTCCTCAAGGCAGAGTAATTTATGCAAAGCATTAAATTTGAATATTTGGGAGTCACCACTGTTAGAATCAATTGCAAATTGTTAGAATACAACTAACATGGTGGTGTTACTTAACTAGGCCTCTGTTGGATGCCTCTGCCCAGTGTCAGAAAGTTGAAGTACAAGGTAAAAGGTTAGTCAGGGTGACAAAACCTCCCTCAACAGGCAGCTAAAGGCCTGCAGATGCCATTTCACAATCTGCTATTCCCCTTAGTCGATGGTCCTTTCTTTCTCAATTATTCTTCTGTTTTCTGACCATACCAGCAGTTCGGAAAAAATTACACACTCACATCTATTTTTCACTGTCCTTAAATGTTTGCAGGAGAATCTATCATCCGTCTCTGCCAAGCAATAAGCGCTATCATGCTCAGTGTTCTGTGCTTTGCATATCGCAGTGCTTTTCTTTCCTTCCATTTTGCTTCCAGCTCCCATTTTTAATCATGCCGTGTCACAAATATGAGGATTATGAGATTTGCTTTGTTTCCACATGAAGGAGACTGGGGGGCTATTTTTTAGTTTTGTCAAAGTGATCGCTTTGTTCAAAACAAAACAAAATATGCATGCCGTGCATAGTCAAATCCAAAAATGTACACGTCATGCACACAGACATGTAGCTGTACAGAATTAGAGGTTTTAAATACAAGGCGTGGCCCACCCTGGGATTTCAGAGGGGAATATCCCAGCAGCAGCAGCAGGCTCTCTGCTTTGTCCAGCTCAGCTCTTCTAGCACACATCATTAATAACCCCACAGAAGAGGAGAGAAGAACAACTGTTACTTCTTTTGATTTATGGCAGGGTTTCTGTGTTTAAGAGCAGATCCATAGGTTCACAACACAGGCCTCAACCAGCGGTGAGTAAACCACAGTCCCGGGTGTGCAAAGGTCAAGGTTTGTTCTGGATGAGGAGATGGACGACACGGAGAGAGAGGGTAGGGGAAGGGGTGTGGCTTCTAGACTGATACATAATCCTAATGTTTTCCATTCGACTCCTGGAAGGTGTTTGTCCCTCCAGCGACTCTCTGTGCCTCTCTGTCAGTGCTATTTCAAGAGCAGCATGCCTGTAGATAGATCAATACATACCCAGAGCAAACAGTGAGTACTGAGCATGTACCCTACCTACTGCAGTGCAGAGGGGAGGGGATGAAAGGTGTGCTAGCTCCACAGTGTTCTGGGACATGCTGTTCAAAACTTCATTGTAGAGAGTTTTCCAGGTTTGGAGAGACAGAGAACCGAGTCAGGTAGAGGCTTTAATGTTAAAGAAACAGTTTGAGAGTTTGTGCCGTTTGTTCTCTCCATCCCTCCCACCACACTTTATTTGATCTCAGAGTAGTAGAGGTGGTATTTATGTGACACTGAAAGATAACCAATCTTAGAGGGAGGGCATTCAAAAAAAGGGCAACAAGTTTCCTGAGGAAAAAGTCAAGATGATGGAGCGGTTTCTTTTTTGACAGAGCGAGCGGGCACAACGTCTTCTCAACAGCAGCGTCAGCTCACAGTCAGCATCGACATGCACACGGGGGCAAGGATGTCTGTCATGCTCTCATTGGGAATCCTAGCTGGGCCTGTCAGCTATCTGCCCCATATAGGCGTCAGAGGCTTCGAATCAGAAAAAAGAGGGAGAAAGTGAGAGGGCCAGGGAGAGATGAAGAAACAGAGAGATGGAAACACAAAAGCAAAGATAGTGACTGAAGGATATGAACAGAGAAAAAAAAGGGAATAAAATCGTGCAAAAAAAAAGAAGCCCTGAGTCATGCAAGAGCGAGTAGATAAAGCCAGTAAATGTACAAGCATCAGCACAAGAACAAAGTTAGGAATTTTTGTTGCAGCAGCAATTAACAAGCACTATCTTTGTGGGCATGGGTAGGAGGAAAAGATAAATCCTGATCATGTCAAGTTTTTGGTGGTTCTGGTGGATTTAAAAACTCAAGAAAGGATCAGATTGAATCCCCTTATCAAACCGTATCATTAATGCACACGTCAGACTGGAGTTTGCCCATTATCTCTGCGAAAGGACATTGAATCTGGCTTGGGTGTCCTATTTCCTGCCGTTTTATAGTTTTTCATCACTTCCTTGGAGGAGTAAAAGCTTGTGTTTAATTAGATTTTTTTGGGGGGGGGGGTATTACCCTGGCTTATTCAGGTGGGCAACATACCAGCTAATAATAAAATAAAATACACATACAATGATTCTAACAATCAACAAGCTTGTAATTAGGCTTGCTTAGGTGAACATTACTCTGTTATTATTAAGTTACTGTATGTGCAGCCAATACGGGATGTAACAGAGGAGCATTGATCTTACATATTATACAGATTCACTGTTATTATCATTATTATTTTGTAGTTGTTTATTTGCAATGTTTACCTAAGTGCACCAGGGCGCTTGAGGAGAAAAATGGAAAATTAATTAATAGACTAACCCTGGCACATTTACATTGATATTTTAGAAAAGTACACTGTTCATGAATGTATATTGACCATGAAATTATATATATATATATATTCCTATGTTATGTAATCAGTATGTCAATGTTAGTGAATCATTTTTAAGTGTTTCTTTAATAAAATGACTTTCTTTTATCTTCCTGTAAAAATGTTACAATAGCTTTAATGACTCATTTTTACTTGGGGTGTGTGTGTGTGTGTGTGTGTGTGTGTGTGTGTGTGTGTGTGTGTGTGTGTGTGTGTGTGTGTGTGTGTG
>JBBPCS010000374.1:4468170-4496308 GCA_037974645.1 Hollardia meadi | reverse complement strand
CACACACACACACACACACACACACACACACACACACACACACACACACACACACACACACACACACACACCTATGGATACATGTTAAAAAGCTTGCAAGCTTGTTAAAAAGCAAACACCTCAAGGGGAACACTGGTAAACACTCTAAAACCTGTTACATACAGGCTCATACATACATAAATCCAAACAGCACTATAAAAAATGAATAACTTAGACCTGTTGGAATACACAAATATGCAGCACACACTCACACAATAACATAATACACAGAACACAATGTAACATTAAACACTATTCCCAACTATTTTGAGTTGAGCTAAGAAGAACTTAAGGTCATTATGTATTCATTATACATTTTTGTAGATAAGACCATCAGCTAAAAGCATAAATATTTAATGGAATGAGTCTGACTGTCTGTGTGTCTGTCTCTTTCTTTGTGGCTGTCTTGATGACAGAATTACTTCTCAACACCTTCAATCTTTATTTGGTGACATCCCAGGTCCTTCACTTCTCTGACTATGTGCTTGTTTACAGCCCAAGGACGTCCATGCGGCAGATTCACTACTTGTCATATTCCTGAATGTATGTGAGCTAGTGGACAGTGACATCATCAGTGACATCCTGCTGCCCTCCCAGCATCAGACACATATCCTCAAGGTCACAAATCAGGCCAGGTGGCCATTTGGAAAGATTAAGGACACATTCCTAAAAAAAAGAGACACCTTGATTTATTGTATCCTGAAAATCGCGATGGTGATGTCTGCTACAGAAGGGCAGAGGGAGAGGTTATGAAGGGAGGTTTTGAGCACCCAAGAGGATTTAGACTATAGACTCCTAAACCCCTCTACCTTTTACACCCCAAAATGATGGTGGTGAAACGAAGGACGGGATGTGAGGGGGAAAAGTGGTAGGGGGAAGGAGAAAAGGGAAGGGAGGAAGAAGGAAAGAGGCAAAGTGTAAGCAAGACAGAGACATTAAACTCCCACTAGTCCCCTCTGACAGATGCTAGCTAGGGCGACAAGCCAGGGAGGCGCAGTCTTAAGGTGACAGGCTCTGCCATTGTGAACAAAATTGATAATGCCATATGGCTAGAGGAGAACGGCTGTGGATTCCAGTCACAAAGCCATGAACGAGGAATAATCCTCCTGCCGCTCTTGTAGGACATAGTTTTACAGCCCTGTAAGACTTGAAGGAGGGGCTTTCTGCAGGAAAGGCCGCACTGCCGACCCCCGCCTTTTCCTCCTCCTCTCAACCCTCTCACTGAACCATCAGAAACACACTTTGTCCTATCTCCCTACTCTGTTGGTTTCCTTGATAGCTACACAAGAGCAGACAACTATTCCTTGTGTTACTACAGTAAGATAAAAACATGCTTGGGTTTTACAAGAAAGTTTATAAAGTACAAGACGTTTATAGATATGGAAATTGTGCGAAATGCAGACTCACAGTTACCTTTTCCCCAGGTACAAAGAGGGACCAGTGGAGACAAAGGGAGGTGGGGGGCCTGTTCTGTGGCGAGAAGCAATTAATTTGGAATGTGCAGCACTGGGGCCTGGGAGGTTAGACTTAAATGGACCACAGCCAGCTACAGAGACGAGGCTTAATTGTTTGATTGATTGGCCACGACTGCGAGGCATATTTCTGCAGCCCCTCTGCGCGGATCAATGAATCAATGAGTGCCTCGCCAAACCTCGCAGCTTCCCGGTCTCGCGATTCAATTAATGCGGAGGCCTTGGTGGCCCCTGCCTGCGATCGTGTTACAGCCCTGGAGACAAGCCTCTTTCTATCTCATTGAACTGGGAGCTTATTGCGGCAGAAACAGGCTAGGGGGCAGGGTGTGTGGATGAGGGGAGGGGCTGAAAGGAAGGAGCAAAGGGGGTGGGGAGGTTGGCTTTATTAGATTGGTAACAGACACTACATACTGTATCGGACACAAATCGAGTTACCCTCCTAATCTGTCATTTAAACAAATTATCTTGGGTGGTGATGCATCAGCAGTATCGCTTCTCTCCAGGGGGTTGAGGTGAGGGGGAGGGATGGAGGAATGGAGAGAGGGAGGGGCAGTGATGGATAATAGAGACACAGGAGAGACTGACACTTTGTCAGGAGAGCAATGGAGGGAGGAAGACACGGTGAAGGGTGACTGGGGACAAGACTTTAGAATTCAGGATACAAGCGATGGTCATTTTGAGACTGTTGTTTGTATTCACCTCAGCCCTGCTCATGAATATCATCAGGCAAAACATCCTAAATACTGGGACTGTTACTGGCAGCTTAACACGGTACAGTATGCACTATTAGCACGCAACAAATGCTAAACTGAATATTTTACAATTCTAAGAATACTACAATGCAGTAATGAATGATTGACAGAGACCTTTATATATATATATATATATATATATATAGCTAGTGTGGAAAAGCTGAATATTGTCCTTAATCTAAACCAACTGAGACTAAAGAAGAAGAGAGTCCAGCTGGACCCCAGGCAATGTGTGCTGGCTTTAAAAATGGCATAAAGCTCTGACATGACGTTTGGCCCAGGTCGGGGTCAAGGTCACCGCTACTGAAGATTGGCAGGTTCATTGAAGGGAAGACATACAGATAAACAGACCAAAAGAGGAACCTGCAACTCAGGGGCTATAGTGCTGTTCAATGTGTTGCAATGTAAACATGAATTAAAGTAGCTGCAGTCACAGTGCTATGTAAGTTGAATACAACAGAGCCAAATCTAGCTAAATTTATAGCTACCTAGAAAAATGAGAAAGATTTTAAATACACATGTAAAGCTTAAAAGGAAAATAACTAATATTTTTACTGCTGTAGAGCACATGATAACATGATAGACTGTAAAATATTTTATAAGTGTTTAATAAGGCTGTTATTCATAGAAAAGCTGCAGTTAGTTATTTTGCTAAAAAAAAAAAACTAAAAACAACTTAAACCATTTTTTTGTTCTTTAAAATATTTTTATCCTTCTTATTTGTATTTTGAATCTCTTTTGTTATATCTTAGCATTATTTTAATGCACTTTTGACAGGAATTTGAATTACTTTGTGCACAAAATGTACTGTACAAAGGCTGAAAAGCATAACTCTGAAGCGAAATCCCCTGTTATTTACAGCACAGCAACTAAGGGTCAGAAATTGCTTAATGTTCATTAGTACGGTGCATTTACAAAATACTAAGACTTTAATACAAACTTGGACATGCTGCAGTTGTCAGGGTGAATGACATTCAAATAACTAATGCAAATAATGTGCTTTCATTGACACACGCCAGTGCATTTAAGCATTTGAGAAAAGTGTGGCTATTTGTCTTTATAATAACTCCTGGCTCAATATGCAAGATGTGAAATACACTCGAGGATGGTTAATGGAGCTTGCAAAGACCCGAAGGAAAAAATACTGAATAATACTTCAGTAAGTACAAGAAATATGAAAGCTTATCAGGACAGATCCATACACCTGCCAAGTTTTGGGATTCCATCTTCTTATTTCTAGATTACATTGTACATACTGTATAACAGCATTTGCGGGTAATGGTTACAATATTGGTGACAAACATAAAGCAGTGAAGAGTCCAAAATAAATCAGTCACATGGGATGTGTGAATGTGGTGGGTGAGCTGCATCATCCATTGTTCTAATGCTTCTTTTACCATAATCTATATTGTCTTCTCAGTCAATTTCTTTTACTGAAGCCATGCAGTGCATTTAAAAAATGTTAACACAAGACAAACTGCTGATCAGGGAAGCACACACGCATTGCATCACAAAGTGAGGTGGCGTGAGACCACTGACATGGAGATCAAGGCGGGTCTCAGAGGCCCACTACCTCTTCTTGACCCTCCGATCTCCGGAGCTCCACTTAAAAGTCCCAACTTCTCCCACCTCCTACATCTTGTCCCTCAGCTCCCTCTGTACCCGGCCATGGGATGCTGAGTGCACACTATCCAACTCTGCCGACTCAGAGAAGCAACGGGTCAAAGTGCAAAAGGTCTGCTTTAAATCCCCTGCGATTTACACATGACACCAGTTTCCTCTGCAAAGCTTTGCGTCCTACTGGGTTTACTGGTGTTCCATTAAGTATTCATTCCAACAGCTCCTTTTGTGTGTTTTTCTCAGCATGGGACATTTGCTGTAACCTCATCTATTTGTGCTGTAATGTGCCTCCCATTGTGCAACATACATGTATATTCATTCAGTAAATGTACAGGCAGGCATGCACTGATAACTGTTAGCATGTTTAATAAGTTAGAATTAAATAAGGTAAAAATAAATTTAAATTTACTGTACCTTTTCGGTATGTTTCTCTTTTAGAATACCCTATTTCAATACATTTTGCCTCAGAGTAAGTCAGCACTGCTCACCATCCAGTAATGTGAATATATTTGTAATTTAATTGAAAATGTTACGACCGAATAGTGTCACACAGAAATTGTGAGTGTAAAAATTGATATTTTTTGTCTCAACAGGATTTTCATGTTGTTTTTGCTTCAAAAGGCAGTGACAGCCATGTACTGCATATATTCCCATTTCTACATAATAAACTAAAGTTCTAGTGTCCTCTTCTTAACAAGAAGCTGCACCTGCGAGAGCTGTCCTGATTAAGGCTTATACACTTACACTCTTTTGAGTATACACAGTATACAAATTGCACACTAGCACATTCATGCCAAGAAAGACACAATAATTGGCTGTTTCTCAGGTCCCTCTGAATTGTGACCAGAAACTTGGGAAACAGGTACTTACAGCACACATGCCAACACACATATGGATGCCATTCAAATCCCAACTCCTGCCACTAATGTGACCACTCACGGTGTCATGTAGCTTTAGTTGATCTTTCTTCCTTTTGCTGTTTCTGTAAGTATGAACTACACTGACTATGTATAATGCTTGAATGGTGTTAAGATTTACTGCTTAACATAATGAATCTCAAAGTTAAATAAAAATACTACTCTAACCAGCATTTGATTTATCAAAGAACAATAAAAAAAAAGTTCTTTATTTTATATAATGTGTATGTAAATTGTGGAAGAGTGGCAGTCCACTGATCTGAAGGACAGTGGTTCGATCCCTGGCCCCTGCAGTCAGCATGTCGAAGTGTCCTTGGTCAAGATGCTGAATCCTGGTCAATCCAGTCACTGGGCATACACAAGCCAGTGCATTCCTAATTGCCTGTCCCAAGCCCACATAAATGAGGAGGGTTACATCAGGAAGGGCATCCGGTGTAAAAAGCCAATGCCAAATCACAAACGCAGATTGGAGCTGTCAAGATGATCTGCTGTGGCGTCCCACAAGGGGAGCAGCGGAAGGAAGAAAAAAAAAATAGAATGTGAATGCAAATTGGAAACTCCTCCTAATAAAACACACACAGCCAGGAATATTAGTTTGTGTGTGACATAATATTTGATATAACCTAAAACCAAACTGGTCAGAAAAATTAACACTTGAACACACATCAGCATGATAAGAACTACCTAAAACGACAGAAACCATCTTTGGGAAAAATGTATTTGAGGTGTACTTTGAGTGTTTAGTTTGGCCCATGTCCTACCTTATATCATTGAGGGGGAGGAGTATATGGCCTGTACTGCATCCCACCACCAGGGGGTGATCAAGATGTTTTGGCTTTACTTTTGAGGAGCTCTCGTGTCAACAAATCAGTAATGTATTTCATTGTAAATTAACAAGTTATTTGTTAAAATACCTATTTCCTTGGTTTATGTATTGGCTATTAATGGATCCTTAATGTGAGGTTGATTTCAGGTTAATGGGCATTAATGATGGTGAATTAGTGGCACGTGAATTTCTAACATTACAAAACAATTTCATAGTTCCTATGTTAAAGTTTAATGGACCTTCTTTAACAAATATGTGAACTGAGGAACAATTTTTCCTAACATAATCCTCCAGCGTCTGCAAGCCCTGAAAGTGATGGTTAACAGCGCAGGCGTTTCCATAAATTATTCTGTCAAACTCAATACACTATCCTAATCCTGACTGCATAGTTATTTAAACTGAAGAGTAATACAGGCACATGCACAATTACATGGCAGCATGAGTCACATCTTTTCTCTGCAAATTTTCCTCACACTCATTTCCAGTAACACATGAGCGAAGGTTAATGGAAGTAAAAAGCTGAACATGATACATCAACTGCAATGATGCTAATCCTCACTACAGGTATACTGTAGGAGACTCTGACCAGCACCCATTTCCAGGCACACCAAAGGCACCCAACACCACATTAACTCATTAATAATAACGTGAGCAAAACTGATTATTTTCCTGAAGATATTTGCGACTTTCTTTCTGGCTGTAAAGGTGCCAGCACTCTAAAATAATTAGCTCCACAGCAATAAACATCAACTCTGCACACGAATGGAGCGATTTCATTGCCTCCTAATTGCTTCTGTGCATTGAATATGTGAGTAGTTTTTAGGCATGCTGTGGTAGAGTGCAACTAGACTCTGAATATGACATTCAGCTTTATTTTTCCTTCATCAAGTGGGTAAAAAAACAACTGTGCTGAATAAAGCTGAGGCTCATTACAACACACAAATACAGGCAATGTCCACAGTGGAATTGTGTGTGTGTTTGATGCAACACGATCCGTTTTCTAAGTGCTATGGTTAGTTTCTATGTGTGTGTGTACATGTGCATGACAGTGTGTGCTCCACTCGAAGTCAGTCTCAGCCCAAGTGGCTGTTGAAATATGAATGCATGGTGTAACTGCCCTGCTATCCCACTTGCATTTCTTCTGCAGTCACTGTCTTAGCGCAATAAGCTGTGACAAGGGAATTCAGGGGGAATGGGTCTGCTTCAAAAGCCATTTCTACTGCCACTAATTGTCTGTCATCCCGAGTTGATAGGCAGAAGGACACTGACAGAGCTGATCACTGAGACGGGACACAATTGGATTCAGCAAGACAGAGCCTGTCTGAATACCTGAATTGAGTGAAAGTTGGAGTTGCATTACACAATACTTTTATGCAAGTCTACGCCTACAGCAACTCATTGGCAGTGGTGGGATCAATATTCAGTATTCATATTCAAGTGCCAGGACAACAATGTGAAAATACTCCATTACAAGTACAAGTCCTGCTTGCCAACTCTTGCTTCAGTACAAGTATAGAAGTATCAGCAAGACATACTTTAAGTATAAAAAGTAAGAGTACTTATAATACAGAAAAATGGCCCCTCATATCTTTTATTGTACAGATGCATTTATAAAATGTGGATGCACCTATACTGTAAGAAGATATTTTACTGTTGTATCTGGTTCAGGTGGAGCAAGTATTAACTACTTTATGTATAGAAAACTTTGTCATGTAGTGTTTCCAAAGTGGTTTCCAAAATAAACCCCCTACAAAGGGCCACAAGATAAATCTAAGGGTTTGTGAGATAATGAATGCTATGGAAAGCAAATAACAAAATTGCTACACAAATTTTTATTTATTTATGGACTTTAACATTTTTTTGTGAATTATTTGGATAGTTTTACATCTTCAAGCCTTAAACAGTTATTTCATTAAACCATCTGAGAGGTTAAAGGGGATCTTGGGTTGAACAGCTAACAGCTCATAGACATCTGAAACATAACAAGGGGTGCCAACTAGACGCTGTTTTTTAAAAGTAAAAAGTACAATATTTTCATCTGAAATGTGGTGGAATATAAGTATAAAAACACATAAACTGGAAATATTGAATAAAAGTACTTAATTACTATCCACCACTGGTTATCTGACTAATTCACAAAATAGTGCTCATCACATCCACTAACGCCAACAGTGTTAATTCAATTTAAGTGCACAAATTGATTAGGTGTCGTGTGGACACTTTTCTGGTCAAAGCATGACCTCAGACGAAAGTCCAATCTAAAATGCTCCTCTGAGGCAACAACAGACTAACACTAACATTACTTAATTTGCCTCATGGCCACTACAGTATATCGTTGCATTAAAACAGGAGATCTAGAGCTGAAACGATTAGTTGATTAACTGATTAGTTGATCTGCATACAATCAATCTACAACAATCTTGATAATTCGTCGTATTGTGAATTTTTAAGCAAAAATGCATGTTATGTTGGGTTTTAGGAAGTTGTAAAAGCCTTTTTTTTTGTTTTTTTCCCCAAAGTTTTATTTCCAAAATTTCTCTATAAACAACAAACAAATGTATTGTGACCTATAAATATGTGAAGACACTTCCGCACATGTTCACACATGCCTTGCTGTCCTGTCCCCCTGCCCCCTTTTCACCCTCTGTATGTAATTCTAGGTATAGAGGACAGAATGCTCCCTGTGGCATTTAAATTAACTCTAAAGCCCCAAAGTCAGTGTTATATTTACCTCGCTGATGCATGGTGGCATTGGATGAGAATGCTTCACCTGCTGTGTTGGCGTGGGGCCTTGCTGAGGTGAGAGGATGACGCAGAATGGAAAACACCTGTCTGGATTAAAACTCTCAATGCGGTACTTCTCAAATTACAGTGTAAAGTTTTGTACCAGTACAGTACGTACATACATGTAGGTACAAGGGAACAAAATTAGGGAATAAAGGGGAAACAATGTGGGAACTTAAGAGAATTTATACTATAGGTATTTGTTAACTATGGGTACCTATTCTGATATTACTGGTTGCAGTATAATCTACTGAGCAATAATCAGATGTTTGGGAGGAATTTACAAAGAACTGACATGTAAAATAATTTTTAAATGAGCCTGACCATCCTTGAGAGCTGCACACAGGTTTTAAATGTGTGTCCACCACATGTGTGTTTGCTGGTGAAGTGTGGGGAAGCGGAGGCTGTCTTTTACGGAGCTGTTGTTAAGGGACACCACAGATAAGCTTTGAATAAATATTGCCTGTTGTTTTGGCATTAGGTCTGATTGGTCTTGGATGCGAGATGAAAGTCAGTTTACCGTGCCGATTTTGAAAGTTATGAACACCTCGTCATATCGGATTTTAATTTTGATCATGTGCAATCACTCTCAGTAACGTTTTTCAGTGGCTGTAATGTTTGTGTCCTTTACTGTTGATGACAGTTGTGATGAGACATGAAATCATCACCTTCTACAATTGCCTCATCAAAAAAAAGCTTTTCTACTTCCATAATATCAATAAACATCACTCTGTGTGACACATTAGCCTACAGTTTATACCAATAAATTATTTTTAGTTCCCACAATTTTTCCCTATATCTACATGCGTCATTGCTTAGGGTACTGATACACTATCAGTACAAAAAATGACTGTATAACTTTAGAGTGGGTTGAAGACTTACTACTTTGTTTTGTGTATTAACTTTACTTTTTTTATTTTGAAATTATTTCTTTGTATTTCTTAGCCTCTATATCTCTGTCTGTTTCCTTTTATCTTTTGTTTTATCTCCGTCTCTCTGTAGTGGTAGTGTACCCATGCTGAGAGAGCAGTGACATGTTTCTCTTCTCCACGTCTTTGAGGATCTGTTGGCCGGGCCAGCTGATCCTGAAAGCATAGTGGCTCTTTAAACCTCCAGTCAGGCCTGGATGACAGGCCACCCTCCCTTTTGTCTTATTTGGGAATAAGACCATTGCTGTTGTTTCAACTGCATTGCAGTCATCCCGAGCACGTCCACATTTCACTGGGTGAAAGAAGATGGATCGAAGAAGAAAAGGCAGCTGAGGACACTGCCAGAGCTGAGGGAAAAGAAGAGATAGAAATAAAAGTACAACAGAGAGACAACAAAAAGTAAGAGGGGGAGAAGTGGATTAATGAACAAACTCAATTTAAGGGGTTTTGGCATGTCTTATTCATCCCTGAGTCATAAGTTTGGCCATGGATTGTCTCAACTGTCACTACACATAGAGGGCCACTAAAAGGACAAATCGGCATGTTCCTCAACTCTAAGCAGCTCTGACAAATCAAACAATTTTGGGATTGGTTTCCTTACCACTCACTTAGGCACCTACCAATTCACTGGATACCTCCCTCTTACTATTCATGACATTCAGAACTCAGAGCTGCAGAAATTACACTCCTGCAGTCCATCACTTGATCGGACAGCAGGCAGTAATTCTGCAAACTGAGCTGCAGCAGGTTACTCATTTTCCTGACGCCCACTGGGAGGGCATTAAATAAGATGGACCTGAAATCGTCAGACAGTTGACCTATAAATCCACAAGTGGGCCACAGGAGTCAAGGGGAGCGGACAGAGAGACACAGCTGAATGAGGAGACAGAGGAGGTTATGGATAAAAACGAAGGTCCGAAGAGAGGGAGGAAAAAAAATAGAAAGTGACAAAAGGGAAAAGAGACAGACACATATAAGAATATTAAGAGATTATTCCCTTCCACTGTCAGGCAGGACAAACACATCCAGACAGTGAGATATGACACAAGGGCGTGTCCTGTTCGGCCCACTTTCCCCCAGCAGTTCCTGTGGATGTCTGGTTGGCCTGGCCCTAATCCTCTCTCTGAGGCTGACAACATTCCTGCATCCCCCTGTGCAAAACTGGATTTTTTTTTTTGTCCTCTCTTTGTACCTTTACATGATAACAGGTTAAAGGACGACGTGTAAAGAAGTTGATTTCTCATGTAGACAAAATGCTTTCGGTCTTTTGACAATCACTGCAGAGGTTTGCCGCAGCCACAGATAGACAAGGGATAGTGAGTGGAAGGGGGAGACGTAACTATGGTGTGGCAGCAGAAAACTGCGATGAAACAAGTGATATGTGATGCTGTTTTAAACAGGGCTCAAGATGCAAATAACACTGAGCTTATCTGTGAATGTGATTAAAAAGCGAGTGTTGGGACAGTGTTTAACCTACATACCCTATCACCAGCGATTTCCACCGAGAAAGTCCCTCTTATCTGCTAATAGACCTTGGTAATCCCTCAAACACGCATGTATGGCACACTGGCTGCTTCTAATGAATACTGAATGAGAGACAAGTCTGCTAAACCAACAGATAGTTCATACTGCTGTATCTGTAGAGAGGTGTATTGTTAGACTTCATGGAAAGACAAGATCCAGTATCACTACAGCAAACCAAAAGGTTCATCAATAACCATTTGCCATTGAAGAGCACTGACAAGGTTGCAGGAAATATTTTATGCTTTGCTCGATAAAAACCCAGCTGTCTGACTTAACGTTGAATTTCCAAGCTAAAATATACATAAATCATGACCTCTGTAGCATTAATGCCTGCCAACAAAGGCAGCTGACTTGCGAAAATGTTGATTTAATCACTAATCATAAGCAAACAAAGAGCAACATAATGATGAATTATCCAGGACCCGTTGCAAATCATTGAGAGCAGAATTATGCATTAGACAACCTGAATGTCAACATGCCCAGCTCTGCAACATTCATTTTCACTGATAAAAACACAGCAAACACTGGGAGGCATGTATAATATGCAAGATAAAAGGTTCCCCCTTAAAACGAGCCACTGATATTTGTTACACCATACTTATACTAAACTCTTAGCAAATCTAATTAGTGCCAATCAGTTAGTTTTTAAAAGTAATGTGGAAGAGAAGAGGGAAAGTGCAGGCTCCGGAGGATTTGGGCAGAAAATCAGAGTGTGAGAGAGAGATGGTAGAGGGCCAGCAGTGGAGATCAGCAGTGTGACCATATCCAGAAAATTAGATTAACTGAATTAGAGGGATTAGATTGACTACAGCTGGATTGGACCTGATGCCGCTAAGAAAAGGAAAAAGATAGAGCAAGAGAGGGAGTACAGAACATGAGAGGGGGAGGGAAGGAGGACGAGTAAAGGAGGAGAGCCAGAAGAGTAACATGTAAAGAAGTTTCTTAGGGAGTTGAGTGGAAAAGTCGTATTGCAGTAGAAAGAGGAGCGGAATGAGAAGACAGCTCAGCAGAATTAGGTATCCTGGGTAACTTTTAGGGGCTAGAACTGAGGGAGCAGCTGATGCTGTCCCGGCAGGTCCTCGCACCTAGAGGTCTGGCTGGGTTCTTCTGCTCTATAAGGCTCATCTTAAGCTGCAGTGCCCCTTAGTGGTTAAATATGGGTGTGCAATCTGGACCTCAGAGCATGATGGGCAGCAAAAGTAGAGACATAAGGGCATGGAGAGAAAAAGAACAAAGTGCACACATTTTATTAAAATTAAATATATATTACTGATATGTTTGGGCTTAAAACTTAAAAGCTATATGATGTGATAACATTTTCATGTTTGTGTAGTTAAATGTCATTCCCTTCTCTACATTATTTGGCCTGTTTTGACCTCCTCCTCTTCCAGTGTAACATAGAGACGTGATAAGAAGCCCATTATCCTGGACAGAATTGGTGTCACAAATGAATAACAGGTTGTGTGTGTGTGTGTGTGTGTGTGTGTGTGTGGCTGTCTCATTGTGCAGCAGAGGGAGGTGAAGCCTAAATCAATGTGATTAATTCAAGTTAATTGCTGCCCCCTGGTGTCAGTGCCGCTGTTGTCGTTACTTTGCTGATTCACAAGGTTTTGGGCGCCGCCTCTTTGCCCAGGAGATGAATCTCCCACGTCGATGGAGAGACAGACACAAAGTCCTGATGCTTCACAACTTCACACCTCCAGCCCAGACACAGCAAAGAAGAAAAAAAAACAAAGTAACTTACACAATCTGTCCTTGCTACCCAACCAGTCCTCTGGTGGCATTTGGAGAATATTAACAACGCCATGGTGATGTATCAAACATAAACTGGAAGTGACGGATTTTGTTATAATTTCTCACTCCTGCATATTCCACTGTGATTTCAGCCTGCAATGCAAAACTAGAGGGCGTTGTCTGCATACTGATGTCCTTCTCACTCCTCATTCTGTTTTTCATTTAAAACCCACTGTATGATGCCATTTATTATTGATTTATTATGTAGGACAATTCAAATTCAATGGAATTCAGTTGTGTATAGTCTAAAATTTGCATAAAAAAATACAACAATTTAATTCAAAGTAAGATTTTAGAAAAAGTGCTTGACATGTTTCTGCCTTAGTTATAAATTAAGATGA
Source organism: Hollardia meadi (assembly GCA_037974645.1). Classification (NCBI taxonomy): domain Eukaryota; kingdom Metazoa; phylum Chordata; class Actinopteri; order Tetraodontiformes; family Triacanthodidae; genus Hollardia; species Hollardia meadi. The sequence goes on along the minus strand of JBBPCS010000374.1, from coordinate 4,483,310 downwards.
AATTTGATAATATAATTTTGTGAATGAGGTCCTGGGTCATTTTGTAATGTTATTCTGAGCCACAGCATAGAGGTCTATCTGAAACTACCACTGAAGCTAAGCTACCAGACAGAGATCATAAAAAGAACCCCATTTTCAGCTCAGGTCTGCACCTTTAGGTATGAAACAACTTCATCTATGTGATGGGGCGAAAGCACTGAAAGATTGCATGTCACTGCTTGTTTGAAGCCAATCTGTTTCTTCAGTCAAGCCAATCATGTAACAGCTAGATACACTGAAGGAGTGGGCTGCTGGATCAATAATGATGCCCCATCATACCATAACACTAATGCACACAGGTAACTATAGATGGGTGAAAACTGAATAAATGAGTGGCTTTAAAGGGGGTTTATTGTTGAGGCCCATATGGCAGGAGCTTCATTCACAAAGACTGCTCAACTGATGAGACTTTCAATAGAAACAGTAACTTAAGTGACATCTGCATTTAGATTCACGGAAAGATGGTCGGAATTGTGATTGACAGCGGCCATTCAATGACTGCGATACTCGCTGCTGGTGCGATGTGTAAGGAAAAACAAAAGAGCAACTCTTCCTCAGGTGACTGAGAAAGAGTCAGCAAGAGCAGTCTGTCGACAATTACATAGTTATATTAAAGCAGGGTTTATGTCCCCATCCATAGGGCACTAGGGGTAGGTGAATGGCCTGAGGAAATGATGTGAATCATATGTTATGGCTTTTGCAGCCACAGATTTCAGCCCAATTGAACACCTATGGGAGATTTTGGACCAACGTATTAGACGGCACTCTCCACCACTATCATCACAACAACACATGAGGGAAAATCTTTTGGAGGAATCATGTCCCATCCATTCAGTAGAGATCCAGAGATGACTTGAAGCTGTTCTGGTGGCATATGGTAGCCCGACACTTTACTAAGACAACTTTACATTGTTTTTTCCGTTAATTTGTCAACCGTTTGTACATACAAAATCACGTCCTGTTTTGCACCTTGTATAACAATAATCCTGTGGATACTGTATTGTGAACATAAATGGCATAAAAAGGTCCACAAGGAAGTGGGTCACTGCAGATCTTTTGTCTCCACCCCCATTTTTGTCTTCTGAAACTAGTCTCATTTCCGGCAGGAGCTTAAGGTGGTATTTATACTCCCTGCCTCTCTATACTTTTCCCTTCAGCTGAAAAATATCCCTTTGGGATTATTAATAAACACAACAAAGTATGTTAGAATTTCACATTACACAAAGGTAAGCATAAAAAAAACCTCAGTGTAAAGGGAGTAAAATTCTGACCCATTTCCAAAAACAAGGAACAGTTGTAATAAAGATAAAAGTGTGAGAGAGGCAGATACACATCAGGATAATGAATGATGACTCCAGCACGGCTGACATTGCAATCCACAGGAAATCAAAGGCAGAGGGGAGATTGGGAGGTCCAATTTAGAGCAAGCAGCTGTTGTGCACTTCGCTGCTCTACACATCTGCCAAGTCACTGTGGGCAGGGCGCCGAGGTGACTTCCCAAGCTTCACCAGTCAGTCTCCGCTGCTTCCTTTCACACAATTTTAATTTTCTCTGTTAATGGACTAATGTAACTAACACAAACAATCATTGGACATACCATGGTCATTTCCATAATTGAGAGGGAGTACTATTAATTAACAAGTCTGAACTGCAGCTCTGAAAATGTGCAGACTGCTCAGATGTGCTGACTGTGCTTTCCTGAGATGTAGCTCTCGCTCATTGATGTCATATGATGTACATAGCTCAGCTCAGCTAAGGTAAGCAGTGTGTTATTTCTCTCCATAGGTAAATGCTACATTGCATAAGATCAGGCAGTGGTCTTTGCCATGCTGTTAATAAATTAAATATCTGCCGTTTTAAGTTATGCTTTGCTAATGTTTTTGTGTTTTAGTTTTTACAATTAATCCTGCTATGTGGAACCAACAGGTGCTGCCTATTCTGAGCAATTTTTGCCATTGTCCACCTCTGACCATTGGAGTATGGCAAAAAAACCCAATTATTTTCATTCGTTTTATCTGTACATTAATTTGTTGATCATGCAGGTGCGTGTGTCTGTCCACAACTAATCTTACTACTGGACCCATCAGCCTAATATTTTTGTGCACATGTATGTTTGTATGTCCAAGGAACTGTCGTGATTGCGGTGAGTCACAATTTTAAATTTTGTTGAATTTCTAAAATGTTATTGAATTTCTTCAATTTTATTGACTGTACCGTTTTACACCATTATTGACTGCCGACTCCTCACTCCGCTTAAGTGGCCGGAGTTGGAATCTTGTTAGGGACAACGAAGGTGGGGGTCACATTAGTGTTGATGGATTGTTTGTTGGGATTTAACTTTAAAATTTTACATCCCTGGTGTATTTATAACCTGCAAATTGTCTCCCCTTCATTCCACTAGTCTCATGCATATACGTTGGACACAGCCTGCCCTTTCCATCCAAATTTCAGAAGCTGGAAACAGAATGTTTGGATTACTTGATGATCAATTAAGATCAAATTTTTTGTGATGTTGATCATGATCCTCTGTTGGTTATCTAATCAATGAATTGACTAATCATTTCAGCACTACATTGGAGCACTTACCCTTGTTTGTTGTTGACTGCATGTTCAGTGGACATTCCCTTATCTGCATCTCCAAAGCCAGCTTTAGTGTACTCTTTGGTCTATGCTGTTAATATAGTTTACACTTTTGCATTGTGAAAAATTTCTGTGTGAATTTTCGGAGTTGATACTGGGGCCTCTAGCCTCTGATCTCATCACTCCGTGCAAGCATATACCAAGATGAGCATAGCAGATTGGGGATTGACGACAATAATCACCCCCCATGGGAAACTGGCAGAAACCAGCTAACACAGCAGCACACCAGCAAGTGTCGCCAATAGTTTTGAAGAAGAATTAACAAAGAAGTAAACTCACATGAATCAATGCTGTAAAAGCATTATATTTCATAAGCCATGCAAGTAAAAAAAAAAAAAAAAAAAAAAGGACAGACGAGTTTGCAATTAATAATCACTGCACAAAGGTATAAGTCAGCAGCAGTAACATAAAAGCAGAAATTGACGGCAGACACCATGATGTCGACCACAAGCAGACCAGCAGGAGAGCAAGAAAACAGGAGCACCAGCAGCATTATAACATTAGCTTACGGTTATTGCCAAGCACAAAAACACAGACATCAACTCATTTTATGATTTTGCACAAATTAACTGGAAATTTGCTTTCTGGAGTAAAACATGCAAAGAGCCTAATGGGCTGAAGGATACATTGGAGACAAATAGACACAGGTATTTCTTCCACAAAGGCAACATGCTAACCTGAGGCAACATGATTAGACTGTTGGCAGGTGAGCTTGCTTAGAAAATGTTGTATGAAGCAGTGCGATGAGTTAGCAGTTTAAAAGCACAGCAGCATAGCAGACCAAAAGAGTGGGCAGAGGTTAAACAGTATAAATAAACCGCCTTATCAAAAAGGGTACAGTAGATATATTTTGCAGTGATCGGAATTAGCCTAAGAATAGTTTTACACATAAAACAAATTCATTGAAAGGGACATCTCAGAGCACTCTCTTGTTCTAATAGGTATACAGATTTCCTTTATCACATACAAACACACTGAGGTAGAGCTGTTTTTTAACCATATGAAAAAGATTTGCAGCACTTTCCCTTACTGGAAACAGTTTGTAGACCTCCTGTCCAGACACATTTCTCTGGATCCCACTTTCCAGAATACCTGAGGGACACAGGAAATATCCTGTTGCAGTTATTAAACTTTTGACTTTGGGGTAAAATCCAGTCCTGACTAATAGGACTACTCAGGAATCATTGCAGAGATTTGTATGCGGTAATGAGAAATAGAGGTGCAGTCCCAATTCATTCGGCCTTCTCACCCCTGGGTGTATATTGTAATTACTCCTGTGGAGCTTCGGGGAGGTTGGCAGATTAAAAAGGAGTTGCCCTGAGGCCGGCCAGCACACCAGCCAGTTAGTTAGTCAGGCAGCCAACGAGCCTCTCCTGAAGTGACACCAACTCTCTGGCTGACAAGAATGCCAAATACCTCTCAAGGTGACACCGGGCCAGACACATTGTCCAGTCTAGTGCTAAGACCACAAGAAACAAATACCCATACAGTATGTCACCCACACCAGTCTTCCTTTTGCATCTGAAAGTAGATGTTGAGATAAATCTGAATTAAAGGTTCTAACAGATGATATGCAAAAGAATGTAATGTAAGTGCATTTACCCAAGTAGTGTACATAGGTACAATGTTGAGGTTGAGTATTTCCATTTTTGTTACTTTAATCTTCTTCTCCACTACATTTCATAAGGGAATATTGTGCTTAATTATTAATTAATGTGCTTTATTTTAGAGTTATAGGTAGTGGGTACTTTACAGAATAAGACTGTACATTAAAAACAATAATGGAATTTAAAAATATGTCGTTTCTATCAAATAACATATAACATTTGTATCACACAAAGAAACTGATCAGACAACATGGACAGGTATTTATATGGAAAAGAGGGAAATTTAGAAATCACCATAACAACCAGTATCTTCAAGACGTTTTCTGGTATGTGTTGTGCTCCGTCTGCAGGTTGGGAAAGGGTTTGATGGCTTCATTCCCACTTGCTCTGTCTCACTGTAACTCAAGTCCCTGTCAAGACATTCACTGTAGCAATTATTGGTATTGAACATCTTTCAATCAGCCCTTAACTCACACCTTCAACCTACGATCAATGCATACATTACACTGAAATTACGCTCTAATCAGTTCTTCTAATCAATAAACTACTGGGCAATAAAGCCAGCGGACAGCGTTAACGTGCCTTTCTGCAAGGCTAATGCACCCTCTAGTGGTGTACAAAGATAATTTAACTGTGATTGGTGTACATGGCAAACGTAGAATTGCATTCCAGCACGACTAAATTAGGTTACAGTCTTAGAGACAAATAAGAACTTCCAGGTGTTGAGACATAAGCCAGGATTTGTCTACTGGGTGTGAGTATTGCCTGGGATGTCAGTGTTGGAGGGCTGGTGGAGGGCCAGTAATGATTCACGGGAGCTGGCAGAGTGAGCAATGGTAGACCTGCAGGTCCTGCAAGGGGGCTTTTATGAGGCACTTACTCCCTCCTGCTCTCCAGCACTTAAAGCTATATATCATGTATTTCAGCAGCTCCTACTACACTAACTGCCCTCCTGCTCATCAGATTGATCTACATCATTAATTTGAAGATTAAAATACAGACAGGTGGGCAAAGAGGGAGAAGATAACATAGATGTTCATAATATTCTGTGCTAGATATACACAGTATATCAATTGCTTATGATGCTGGTATGTGCATATAGGCTTATACGAAATGATGGATTTTATATGTTTCCTTATACATTCGTGGTCTAAAAAACTGATTTAGGGAAAACTGACGTAGTTTGAAAAGACAGGTATTTACCATTTAGAGAGGGGCTAACAAGGGGATGCTACTGAACTGCATTATGGGAAAGTTTTGAGCAGAAGGAAATTAACGGGGAAAAAAATTAAATTGACAATAATTTTTAATGTTAATCTTGCTAGAAATGTAATGAACAATGGAAGTACTCCAGATATTAGTCATACCTTTGGTGAAACAAAGCATAAACTATTTAGTCACATACACTTTATAATAATGACCCCATGAAGTCATTTAATTTCACAAATATTGAACAATTCCTGCTTACATGTATTACCAATGTAGGAACAAAACCTAAATGTATCAGTAAACGTTAATAATTCAAATTCTGTTCTTGTAGTACTGATAATACTCCATATTTCTTGTATTATAGGATTGTAAAAAAAAAAGTGTGTAAAAAAAAAAAAGGATTAAAAAAAAACAGACAGAAAATAGTGAACTAGTGAATAGTGACTCATTAAGATGTTCTGCCTTGGTGTACATTGCACTGATGTTGCCCTCTGGAGGGGAAACAACAATCTCAAAAAAAGCAGATGTACAGACCACAAGTTTGACTGCAGTGCAACTGTAAGTTTCATTCTGGTCTGAATATATTCGTCAATATAATAAACAGGAAAAAAATATCCCTACTTGTCAAAAACTTTCATTTACTATAAATTATTTAAATACACACACAATGTAGAACTAGTAACTGAAAGCAAAGGTAAGCATGCAGATAATTTTAAACTATTTGAGAGACAGCCCTAATTAGATAAAAGATACAAGTATTTATAATTGAAATGTGCAAAATTTGACCAAGAACCCTTACCATTATACTTCAACACTGTGACTTCTGCACAACTCTCCTCTGTAGAATAAAAGCAACACCCAGTATTTCATTCAATTGTAACCAAAACACACCTTTTCTCCATTGATCCTCTGAGACAGCGTTAGCCTGGGTTGCCACATTAAGCGAGACAATATTACCACTGACTTGCAGAATGAGGTGAGACATTCACAGCAAAAGGCACTAATAAAGAACAATTTTATTTTGATTGTGGATCAGACTTTATTTTACATCTTATAGTATGATAGAGAGTCGAGATCAGTGTGATATGAGCATCTTTGAAGCATGAAGTGAAACTGAGCATGTTAGACAAATAAAATGACCTTTAAGCATTTGGCAGCATATCGTTTTTAAATCCATGTGAGTAAAACACATAAATGCTATAACAAGGCTAAAGAACACCCAATAAAATAAAGTACAACTTCCGATTTCATTGTTTGATAGAACTCTTAAAGGTAGTTATAAAAACACTATATATATATATATATATATATATATATATATATATATATATATATTATTAAATTATTTAAACAATAAACATCGAAAGTGTTAGAGAGAGGAATACAAGCACAATAACAGTTAGGCAACTGGAACGTTTCAGTATGAACTCAACAGTGCTGTGCAAGATAAGGTTGTCGGTGCATTGTAACATCATGAATTATAAAATGTAAAATTCAAAAAAGAATCAAATACATCTCGATGGTGAGGATAAGGAAGCCAAAGAAACAGTCAGTGTGAAAGTAATGACACAAAAAATACACTACTGCACACTGCTGCTATTCGAGACAATTTTTAATTCCGTATACATATCATTATAATGACTAACCCGAGTTATAGAAAAATCATAAAATATGGAGTCATTTCAAAACATTTCATGTTCATGGGACAAATTAGCTCTCCAGATATTGAGATAAGAGTACGAGAATAATGAAATGTTTAGCTTTTTACAATGCAGAAGCTGGTTTACTGACTTGCCCCTCCCCTTTAACATAAATTATCATACTTCAAAAGCTGATTTTCAGAAGAAAGTTCAAGTACATTTCAAAAATGTTGGCAACGGTATTTCATGTAGTTTTGGTTGTTTTTGAACGGTAAACAAGTCTAACAGAGGACTAAAGATATTTCACTGTTGTTCAATATACTGCCAGCAAAACCATTGTATTCAGTCTCATATGCTGTTTATGAACAATATGTTGAAAAAAACCCTTTTGACTAATACTGTTTTGATACATTTTGAAATGATGGACAGAACAACCAATCAAACGGCTTCAATGTCCAAGAATCAAATCACATTTTAAATAAATACTTGGACTTATTGATGTTCAGGGGGTGAGTTAATGTTGTGTTACCCAGAGATGCAATTATGTCTTTTCCTTTGACATCCCACTCTCCCATGTGTGTTAAATATTTATCTGGGTACAACATAATAAGCACCAGGTAAGAAAACCAAGGCTATCTTCAGTGTTTCCGTCACTTATAAATCAGACTGCATATTCACTGCAGTGCTCATGGATAAATCAACAATTAATAACCTGTGAGACAAGCTCTTCCTCATCTTGGAGTAATTGCTGATAATGACTTGTCAGCATGTGTGTCACTAACTTGTGTTAGCGTCTGAGCATATGAAGACTGGAAGTGTTTTGACTCACCATGGTTATCACATACAGTCCCGACTGTGGCATGTAAACATTCTGAAGTAGCATTTTTACCCTCCCCTCTTCCTCCCCCTTGCTCAATGCGTCACCATCAGAAGATGCATGGGAATACAATAACCCCAAACATTAAAATGTTAGCATTGTCAACAATCATATTAAAACTTATAAAAAGAATTAAATCTGGAATCCTTCTCCTGTACAGCGACTGGCGATTGTTGATCCCCACCCCCCAGTTGGTTTTGGCAGTGGTCTAACACTTGTGCTTCATGGCAAGCTGTAGAAAAATTGGGGTGGGGGTTGAGGAATAATACAGAGAGAATTTTAAATTACCCTATCAGTAAAATGTATCAAACTGTCTGAATAAAATCAAAAGCGAGCACAGTGAGTGAGTGATATGAGGAAACAAAGTACAGATTTGACTATTTCAGAACCGTCCACCAAAGGAGAAAGCTGTTAGGGAAGGTTTATTATACAGGTGCTGGAAGGAAAGCCAGGGGTCCTGGTGTTTTTTTTTATTCAGGCAAAGACAAGGTAGCATAATGTATCTAATTAACAAGGGTTGTAATGGGTCTGGCTGGAGGCTCGTTACAGAGGACCAGGACCACCAATCTAATACACAAAGCTACAGGGAATGGAGACGTGAAGATGGAAGCCGCCCGCACACACAAACACACTGAGACTACAAAATGAGTATCTTGCTGTAGAATGAGAACAGAATTGTACAGATCGAACAAGTGGGGGCAGTAGAGCATCAGGCAAAAATGAGGGGTTTTGATTAAAACTGAGCAGAGCTGTGAAATCAGCTGCTGTCAAAAAGTGAGGCGCAGAGATAGGATTGCAAGAGTGAACTACGAGGAAAAAGAGTCAGGGTGACCCTCTCTTAGTACTACACTTGGCCATTATTTGTGCAGTGGTCCTCTTACAATGCACGCAGAAGACTTGAAAAGTAGGAAAACTCAAATCTTTCACAATACAGCCTGCGAAGCCATCCTCAGTCATCCTCAGACAGAAATTAAATAGATAAAAAGCATACTGTGAGGAGTTTTTTGTAATTACAAAAGTTAGGCTACAAATTAGGGCTAATGTACATTAGTGAGTTATGAGCTAACATCAAGTTCAGAATATAAGAGCCAGAGAGTCACCATATGTTTTTTGTTAATACATGATAGTTATTTACTAGTTGTACATTTGTTGCTGATAGTTTTTTATATTTAATGTGCATTGTGTATATTGCTGGGCCTTTTGTGTTAAAGTGTGCCTCTTAGTATTATGACCGTGAAGTCAGATGAAAAAGATTAGTTAGCAGTCAGCGAAGAAAGGAGGTTGTCTTAACAGTTAGTTTGGCATGATACAGCTCTTTTGACTGTTAGTTTGGACTATTTGGATTACCTTTTGTGGAATACATTTTTGTGGAGACTCCTGGATTATATTTTTGTGCAACAGAGAATTCTAATTTGTGAAACATTTCTGCTGTGTACAAAGAGGGATTATACATGTCTGCTTGGACAGACAAATGAAGGAACGATATTCGTCTGAATCCGTGTGGATTTGTGAGTAACCCTTATAGTTGAGATGGATGCACGGTGGAACGTTATAAAAAATGGAAAAGCGACAAAACAACCAGCTGCTAACACTACTCCCTGCAATTAAACTAAACTGAATATAGCGTTAGCAGCTGTATTGGATTGGTGCATTTTATGCTTTAGTTGCTATTACATAACCTGATATTTTGCTTCCTGGTGTATTTTATGCATCACTGTGAACGGCGTAGGTGTGTGTGTGTGTGTGTGTGATAATGAATGAAGCTCAGGCTTTCACAAATTACAGCAGTATTTTCTTTTCTTTGGTTATTTTCTTGAGAAAAACTTGGCTAACTTAGGGACACCATAACTGATCGTACTGATTCATGCTCTTAACTAGCCATTACACATAGCCATAACTAACGTAGTAGCCTTCATCTCAACCAGCAATTATATTGATTACCGGTATGATAAATGCTAACGTTAATGTTAACTTGTGTCAGGTCCGCTCCATGTGACTGGATGGATTTTGCTGAGATACAGCATGTATTGACATTGTGCTATGGTGGTGTGCTTGTTTGGTTTTACAGTAGACATGGTAGTAGTACAGAGTTTTCCTTTTGTTTCAGCTTAAAATGATCCCAAAATTTGGACACATTCCATTGTTTTCTCTGGCCTGCATCTCTTCTTAGTCCTGGCGTCGGTAAGAATCATGCATGCTAAACACAGTGCGCTGTGCATGGATTATATGAAGCAATGATTTTTGGTGATGGAGTTACTTGAGGAATTGTTTCAGCCCCACTACCAACTTCCTTTAATAGAGCGATCCAGACATGCAACATTATGAATCTTGATAATAATGTGACAACAAATAACAAAGACAAATGGCAAAGTATAAAACGAATAATATAAAAGCTAATGCAGCAAGTGAAATGAGAAACAGCGGCACATGGGTTATTCTTCATGGGGGTCCTGGAGTCATTCTCCCCTGAAATCACCAGGGCCAAGGACATTTTTCTCTGCTTATCACAGTTTTTGTAATTCATCACATTGGGAAAGCTCATCTGGGAGGAATTAGAGAGCCATGCACGGCTCTTGAAATGTATTTCAATTATCCTGCCATCCTGCTAGTATAGCATTATCCATCACTCTTTGGTGGCACATGTCTATCAGCACACTAACAGCACAGTGGTGGCGCGAGGCTGCCTAATTTCATACAAGAAGCCAAGCTGCAAACCCAGGCATTTGTGATATAGGGTAAGCTATTAGGAAGATGATCATAATCAGGTGCACTCATAACAAAGCAATTGATTTTTTTCTTGTTTTGCAGTAAAAAAAAAAAAAATCATATTATGCTAATAGCCTCATTAAACAGCATGCAATTAGTTCTCCAGACAAACAAGAAATATGCGATAGATGGAGAATGAGGGAATACCCTACAGAGAACTTGAAAAGAGAGTAAATGAGGGAAGAAGACGAAAAAACATTATCTTCCAAGAGCAGAGGGCACACTGCTGAGAGGCTGGAGTCACAATGAAGCAACTCTTACAAATATCCTCAGGTATTAAGTCAAATGTTTGATCTTTTTGCTGCACCAATAATGACTTCAAGATCACAACTAGATATTCTATAACATAAGAGGGAGAGGGGGCTCAAATTTAATTTCAATGCGCTGTAATAAAACAGTAAATATACAGTAAAGCCCACCCTGAGGTTATGTATTGTAATGTATCCTGTTTACATATTGCCTCACCTTGTGTGCAGTGACAGCGAACTGTTCAGCACTGTTCATCATGTCTGCAGTTCTCTCTTCAGCCCGACCTAATCGCTCACCGCGCTCATTCAGAGCCTGGCTGGCCTTCTGTACAGCACTCGTCACACTGTCTGCAGCTGAGTGTAGTATACTGTTACCTGCAGATGAGCGTTGGGAGAAAAGAAGCAAGATAGACCAAAGACAAGCCAAAAAGAAAAGTAAAGTGGGACACGAAAGAGGAGAGAAAAGACAAAAGGGGAAAGAAATTAGGATTCCTTGGGTGGGCAGGTGTGGGAGACCAGTTGTGACAAATGAACCTGTGACCTCAGATGTGCGTAGTTTAATCAGTGACCCTGAGCATTAGTGTTAATGGTGGAAAACAAAAACATGAAAAAATAAATGGCTTCCATCAGGTGCAGCGTGGGAAGTTGGCCAACATGTTCTTTTTCAAAGCTGTTTTACTTCAAGGTAAGATCAAGTGAAATTAACCTTTTCAAACTTCCAAGTATGCAACAGCAGCACATGCAATGCCTGATTTAATGTCTCTTCTTAAGAAAGCATTTCATTGCTGTGATATTAAGCACTGCTTTTCTTCAATTTTGAACTTGTTCTGCGAGCTCTGTCATTACTCTCCTCTTTTGAGAAGTATCTTGTAATAAAACGAGGATATGTGCTTGTCTGCAAGGGCAGCCCTGGAGACCCAGTAGTGGATATAAGACAGAAAACATCTTCCAATAGCCACGGCAGCCCTGCGGATGTTCCCTCCGACAACCCATTAATCTTCCACACATCGGGAGTGCTACTGGTCTGCATTAGACTAGCAACCACCAGACTAGGAGCAGCAAGCTTCCTGCTGCTTCCTCATTGTCAGTAATAGACGTATTTTTCCAGTGGGGCATGATCTGCCGTGTGATATAGATGCATATGATGGTAGCCTGTCATGTTTTGGGGAAGAAATCTATAGAAATCACCATAGGGTTTAAACATAACAAAAAGACAATTTAAAAGATGACTGGGATGACTAATCTGCCTATTGTAATGTACTTTATGTATCTTTAGGGTATTAGGGTCAAACATACAGTCAGATTAGATGATCCAACTACACTGTAGTAATAATAATAATATTTTTTATATAGCACCTTTAAAAACAAAGTTTACAAGGTGCTTTAACAGACAAAGCAAGAGAAGGATACTCAGGAAGACATCAGAAGTCAAACACTCACAAACACAAAAAAAAAATCAAGTTAAAGTTAAAACAAGGAGACCAAAGATTTAAAATGCAAGACACAAAGTATTAATAAAAGCAATAAAAGGACAGCAGCAAATACAAGACTAAAGGTAGTAAAAGACGACAGATAAAAGGAAAGACCAATAAAAGCAATAACAATTCCAAGAGACGAGCAATAAACTAATAAAATAATAAGAAATAAAAGGAATAAATAAATAATGATAATACAAATAAATAAATAAAATGAATGAGTGAATGAATGAATGAAATAAAAAGAGACAAAAAGATAAACATAAAAGCTAGTCTGTAAAAATGTCGAGGGGCCCTGATGGCAAAAGCACGATCACCTTTAGATTTAAGCCTCGACTTTGGAACTGGAGTTGACAAGCTTGATTCCATCTACTCCCCAGGCAACTACAATACTGCGAGTGTACTGTATGTTCCGTGGCATCAAGGCAGGTAGGCTGAGTGACAGCTAATTGGGACAGCTCTACTGCAGTGGGTTATACGACAGCCTAAAAACAGACGGCGACGCCAGCTGGTGCTCCTTCAAAAGAAGTTAACTTGATAAAGTCAAAGCAGTTTGTGGAGAGACATCTGTGCAGCAGACACACAGATGTATGGATGTTCATACCCACATCAGCTCACACAAAAGGAAATAGGAACAGATACACAAATACAGGTCCTCCCTTAGGACAGTTTTCCACACATTCCTGTAAATGAATTACAGACAGCAGGTCACACTGCACATGACGAACACATCTGGACCAATGATGAAATGAGCTTCAGACTACTTTGGATTTATTTATATATATTTATACATTAGAATTTATCTTCTACAGCATACAAGAACTCAACAGTCTACAGCCACTATCTGAAAGTAGTATTTACTCTCTTATAGCCATTAGCAAAGTAAAGTTCATTTGTAATTCACATACATTGCAAATGCAGATTCTGGTTGACAATAGCCAAAACACATTTGTTCTCGCCTTCTATTTGAATTTTTTTTTTTTTTTAAACCCTTTCTCTGAAAAGCTTCACTAGAAATGATGAGACCTTTATACCTTCAGGCAGATTCCTCTTAATCCTCTCCTTCTCTGGAGGAGCCCGGGGAGTAATATTCCCATCATCCTCAATAAAACACCCTCACAACCCCTCCACACCATGCACTCACAGAACATCTTCCTTTATTTAACTGCACACCATTTTTCTTTTCTCTGGTGCCTTTTTCTTCTCCATTCTCAGAGGCCAGCGACAGGCTGTAGCGTGGGCTCCCCCAGTGGAGAATGTAATTACAAAGAAGGCAGGGAGGAGACATTCTGGAGAGCTTATGAAGGGGCTGCAGCATCATGAGAGGAATGAAACATGTGTAGGAGGTGATTATGTTTTGTGGCGCTCTCGCTGTGATCCAAACTCTGAGCCTTAGTGACTCCTAACCTGAAGTGGGAGCAGCCATCACTGTTAAGAGGGGATAACAGCGGTTCTTCTACAAACATCTTACATTCACTGGTATTTACACAGTCTGTATTTTAATGACGGTACTGTTGCGCTGGTAAATCTAAAAGAAGAGCTTTTCGTGAAATCTTTTTCTACTCTCATTGTTGATTGAGAATGACCTACAGTGCATGGCCAAACCTAAATCTATGGCACACCTCTCGCAACAATGCAGGAAGCATTTTGTTGCTGTACCCCATGATATCATAATGAGGCAGGGTTTCTTAGACAATTGAATTCAACACAAAGGCAAGTTGCTTTTTGGCAAAATAACCCAGAAAACAGGAACTATGAGCAAAGACAAACATAACAAGGAAGGGGAAAGATCATTTAACCCCTCCTTTTCCAGCTCTGCTGTAAACGGCAGATTACAGGCTGAAGAAAAATAAGCTGATGGTTATCAACAGGAACATGTCAGATACACTCCACGAGATGCTGACAGCCAGGTCACATTTACTCTCATATGAGATTGATTAGATTGGATAGTTAATGTCAAGAACAAAACACACCTCCATAAAAAGATGAATGTAAACAATACATGCTCCAGTTCCTTTAGAGTTGTCACTCTGGCAGCATATATGATCATATGATCACTGTGTAATAGAGTATGTGTGGGTGTCTGAAGGAGTACTGTCTTACTATTTCTTTGAAGTGTTAAGGAGCAAATACTTATTTTCACTTCAACAAGTACTGTCAAAAATTCTCCTTATTAACCAGATACCAGTGCAGTGCCCGTAGAAAACATAGCTGTCTGAAAAGGGCTGATTGCATGTCTTCTGATATAACTGGTTGCAGTTATATGAGTCCAAACTGACAGGACACGGCTGACATGAAAATTCCTACCCTCATAAGCCATGCCCGCTTTGCAGAGTTTATAATAATAAATAATAATAAATAAAATAAATAAGTTTATAATTTTCTGAATAAAGTAAATTTGAAAAGTGCCTCTTTAAGAAAAAAGGCAAACAGAGCTTTGAGCAGCCCTCTTTAATAATAATAATAATAATAATAATATTATTTTTATTTTATTTTTTTTACATTCTTTTGTACTTCCTTTCCTAGTGAGAGAAATGGGCATGCGACTGCCCTACCAGTAGCTTGAATCTTGGCTTGAATGGAGTTAGTGCCATTGTCATGCACATATGTAGGTGCTCGTTGGTGAGGATATGCATACT
>JBBPCS010000374.1:4423573-4442260 GCA_037974645.1 Hollardia meadi | reverse complement strand
CATGTCTTTGAATGTGGGAGGAAGCCGGAGTACCCGGAGGGAACCCACGCAGACACGGGGAGAACATGCAAACTCCAAACAGGAAGGCCCTTATTTATAAACATTTTAAACCAAATATTTCACACTTATACAGTGAAGTATTTATATCCAAGATGCCACTTTTTATGGCTGCCCCTTACATGACATGTAAAAATTAGGCATGCGTTCTGCATTGCATTTCCTTGTAATTCTGTATGACATGTTTGGCATCATTCAGAACCTCGGAATCTTGTCTGGAATTGGGCTCAAGGAAAGATTTTCCACACAGCATGAGCTTAATGATGGACCTGCCAAAGAATCCACGGGGGTTGAGATGTCAATCGGTGTTGTGTTCCCTCTCCTTGAATACAATCAGTACTTCCCCATCTGTCTGTGTGTTCCCCATCAAAAGCACTCCCACAGGAAGCAGAAGCAACTGTCAGAGCTCTACCTGGCACTCCTTTTCCCTTGGCTCCATATTGCACACCCTCCACCCCTCCTCCTAAAAATCCTGGAAAACATAAACATCCTTCCAGTATGTGATGTTAGACAAGGAGCTGTGCAGGCTGGTTGTATTAGGGAGAACGAGGTGCCTCAGTCCCCATGGTGAGTAGGGTAAACATTTAGAGCTGACGATAGAGGAATGGAATGGTGCAAGGGACCCTTTGGTCCAACCACCGGCTGCCTCTCATCTCCCCGCATGGCCAGATGGCAGCTATTCTCTCTCACTCTCTATTAGTCTCTTTTTTTTTTTCTTTCTCTGTCTGACTGCTGCACTAATCAAACACATTCATGTGGTTTCTTTGTTTACTCCTCATGGTGTGGGGCATGAAACACAGCTCACTGGAGAGAAAAACATGCCTTATTGTGGTCAAGCTGACAAGCATGCATTACTTCAAAAAGTTGTTTTTTTTTGCCGTTCTTGGTAACTTCATGGAACTCATTCAGGGAGGTGGACTGTGTTTATGTGAGGAGGGTGCGTATGAAACCTCTTGTTTAGGTTTCACTTGTCAAGTTAGGAAAGAAGTGTGTGTATGCGTGTGTGTGTGTACTCTTCATGCACATTTCACGTTATCGTTATCCAGGTCAAGTGGAACAATCCACTCTGATAGTGTGAAATGAGAAAATATTTAGAACTTGGATCTGATATTGATTTTACCTGCTAGTGCCTGATAGAATATCTCTCTCATGTAGCCCCTAACCAATGACATTAGATCCACAGGAACCCAACTTTTATAATGACACTAGCCTCTGTGTTGTTTTTAAGAAATTTTCTTGCTCGACTGTTTTATTTTTTCACTTTCACAGAGAACTCTGTTGCACAGAACCACTTTTTTACGACTATTACACACTTTCTGAGCATATGTGTATTGCTTTTATGAGTCATTCTACAGCAGAGGTTGTCAAAAGGCTTCATATGATTAGTCAGATTATAGGAATTATCCATATGACCTTTCAGGCACTGCTGGAATAGAAAGACCTTTCACTAAACTACTCCAGCAACGATTCGTAACTATTCACACTGACATCATTTTTGACAACAGAATAGCTTCTCTTTTTTTAGCGTGGATTTTGGGACCAGCCATTGGAACGCTGTCACTTTAATTGGATTTGAAGCAGATTCCAACCATCCTTCATGTGAATGCCCAGCCAGCCACAATTCATGAATATCATACTCTGATCAATTTTAGCTGCTTTGTCGCTTTATGAAACAGCAAAGAAATTTGCTTTGAATCCCTTTTCTGCATTACTAATAACAGCGGGTTTTTCAATCAATGACACATTATTTTCAATCTAAAAAAAATCAATACCTAATTAAATTCAGACTGTCGCTTGATGAGTGAAAGAGGGAGGTCTCACTGTAATATTATTCTATTTACCAGAACTAGTTGGAAAACACTCCACTTTTTATCTTAAACCAAAAAAAAAGTTCCTTTTGTCTCCTTTTTTCCCCTCAATTTATACAACAATGGATAGAAAACTGTTGACTGTAATTGATCATTTTCTACATATGGGGTGTTATGAATAATAAGATAGTTAAAGTAGAAATAGTAATTACATATTAAACCCTGAAACCACTTATTGAAAGATGACAGCGGCCTCACAACAGAGTACAAAGGAAATATAAAGCTGAATGCGAAAGACTTTGTAACTGTGAGATGTGTTTCAGTGAGTCTTCTCTGTTTTCCCTTGCTCCCGCTATCATCATGCCAACATTGGAGAAACATTTAATCTCACTTTGCCCACAGGCAGCAGCTTAACGCAGGAGTGGTAACAGGATTTTCAGAGGGAGAACCCATCTTGAATCAAAGCTGATTCTCCGGGGTGTGCTGAAGTCAGATCTCAGAGCAACTCGCTGGGCAAAAGACTCTGTAATGGAGCCATGCACCATTAGACACCACAAACTAAATCCATCTCCATCATGGCAGTCAGACGGCTGAATGATGGGTGTGTGAAGTGTGTGCGGTTGCTGTGGTTGTGTGTAGTATTCTTCAACACGCATAAGTCGCCTCTGTCATTATGAATGATTCAGGCATCCGAAAGCCTCATTGGAGTCTCTCAATCCACATTATATTCAAAAAGACCTTCAATTTGACCCCTTATGTCTCTTATACACCCCACATGTTCATCTGTAAATACAGCATTGCACTTGTATTCATCATCTATGGGTTAACATAAAGAGTCTTTTTACTATTTGCCTTAGTTTATTCAGTTTAAGGTTTCATTCAGTCTGTCTGTCTGAGTCCTCTGTCCCCACCTGCTAAGAAGCCACTCACTCTCCACCCCTTATCATTTCGTTGCCAGATAACCGTCAAAATCAGCTAATTTATCTGATCAATGAGCGGAGCCCTCTGGGAACCATAAAGAGCCAAAGATCCACTTTCATTTCACAAGTAACATTTGGTCTGTATTGTTTGGAGGATAAGTGGTGTCACTGGGAGATGCTGTCGTGGCCATAATGCCACAGGGAGGTAATGTAGACATGGACACATGGAGACTTTGGGATTAACACAGACTTGTTTCGTATTAAGTCTTGATATCTGGGAGCAATTAAGGGAAAATAGGTAATAAAAAGGGGGATGAAATTGAGGGAGAAGGCACCACCGAGGTCCTAAAAGGTGATAGCGTTTCAGGCATTTTTAATACTATTGATCAGAAGGGATCAATTTAAAAACACCCAATATATCTCAATATCTTACAATGAGGCATAGTTCATACTAAAGATATGTCCCCAGTGGCCCATTTGAGGCTCTCTATTAATCCTATTTAGTTAAAATTTGGCCTTGAATTGCCTTCTATTTTCAAAAATAGGATTCCTATTGATTCTTGCAGTGTTATGATTATCAAAAGGTCTCCCAAGATACTATAAGATCTGTTTCTTCCTTGTCAGACAGATCAGCAGACTTGCGCTCCCATAATGCCCCAGGCAAAGACAGGTTCTTCCACCACCTCCAGAAGACAAAACCAAAAAAAAGGAATCCGACACTTGTGTTTTTGTCCCAATTGTATTCCCTTTAAGCCCACGACTCTTCTGCTGAAAAACAAGACGTAGCCAAACAAAGCAAGTTTTAGTGAGTGAGGCAAGCAAATTATCCAATTTTGTGCAACAGTGCTTAAAGCCAGAAGGTTCCTTGGGGAGAAGTGGATTACTTTAGGAAAGACTCCCAGAGCAAATAGCCCGGGAGATGATTCAACTTCAAGTGTGACATGAGCTGGAATACACAACATCTGTAGCTGTTATTTGTGGCCCACAATTTGTGTATGTTTGTGTACTGTATGTATGCATGACCATAAACATCTTGCGTGCTGCAGAAAGTGATGATGCAAATGTCTTGGCTCACGACAGGCCCATCTCATCTCTGTAAACATCATGTGACATGACCTCATCAGCTGAGAGGACACCCTCCGGATCAACTCTGAGACCTTAATGACATGCTGATAATTTCTGTAACTGCATGGCGTGACGTCCCAGACTTGAAGGCGAGACTAACAACGTAGATGATTTAAAGCTTCCTGCTATTATTCAACAGATGAGATAGTAATAGTGGTGTCAAATGTTGTTTATGGATAAGGCTGTTTTCATGTGTCTGTTTAGACGGGTACAGGAGATGGATGATTTGTTTTATAGCAATAAATGGGACAACTTCTAGTGTATGAGTCAGCGACAAAGACTTTAGGACAATGACCAATATGTAAAAAAAAATCTGTTAAATGCAAGTAAAACCAATGCCAATCTGACTTCACATGGATTAATTGATGGCAAAAAGTGATTTGTGAGCTTATAGAAGTGATTTAGCCTTGAAGCTTTACTAGAATGTATGTTTTCTAGAGCCTTTAAACTCAGTGTAGCAGCTCCAGAGTGTAATTGATGACATCAAGATAAGAGTCTTGGCACTTGTCAGTGTTTAGCCCAGACCGGGCCTTTTCCATGGAAACATATCTAAACCGAACTGTCCAAGATAATAGGAATAACATATGTGAGATACTTTTTGGAAGGATTTTTTTTTTTTAATGCATTAATGTGAATCCAAGAGGGGGAGCCAATAAACTGTGATGTGGTGTTGCGTGGTATATTGAAAGTACGGAAAGCTGAAAAGAAATGGAAAGAAAGTAGGGATTAAAGGAATCCTACATTGTTTGCACTGCTTTTGCCTTTGAACGAGTAGGATTTTTTAGTGTGCTGAGTATTGCGTAAATTTTTCCAGCCAAGGGGAAAAAATAGTGTTGCTGTGCAGTAGGCTTCCATAATGGGTTGGCTTGGAAAAATCCCATAAGGGAATTAATGCAGCACACACTGGAAATTCATCAGACTACTTAATGATTGAAGTTTATGACATTTGTTTATGGGTTACAGGCAGAAATGATCCAAGTTTTCCAATTATGCTGAAAAAGATATTTACTTTGAAAAACTTTACTTTATGGCACTGATTAAGAAATGTAGTTAATAAATGTAGTTATATCTAAAGAAAATTAAAGAGAAATGGCATTAAATCTTATTAATCTTATTAGCACTAAACACAAAATACAGCTGAGGCTGATGGGAATGTCACTTTTGACCAATAGCACTAGATGAAAAGTCAGGAGATCACGGAATCAATAGGATTCATCCTCTGTGGACCATGAACGTCTGGGCAAAATTGCATGGCAACCCATGGAACAGTTGTCAAGAAATGTCAATAAAAAAAATATCAACCTGCTGGTGGTGGGAGATGAAAAAGATCACCGAAGTCAGTCGATTTTATCTTACATGCATTATGCATGGTTAAAAACCTGCAAGATCTCCTCATTTTCTATCATCTTGACAGCAACTATTCAACTAACTCCTGCCACCATTAAACATACTCTGACAATTATCTCTTGACAGTTGGTGTCAGCAGTTGGGGGGAAAAAAAGAATAAAAACAAACAAACAATTGATCTTGACAAAGTCACATCACTGGTCTGAAAAGGAAAAGACTGAGGTTTCTCCGAGGAAATTTCAAGGCGTACCTGAAACCAGCTAATCAGCACATCTGCTGTCATGGCTGACATTATCTATAACACTCTGTTCACTGCAGGAGAAAGGGGTAAATGTCAGAGACACTTTCCTAGAGAAAGATGCCCATGACATTAACAATGACTTTACCCGACTGTGAACTTCAAGAATGAGGAAAGCATAGCAGTACTTCCTTGAAATTGAACTATGCACTTGGTTCAACCAGGAAGCTGCTGTGCTAAATGGCAACAGGTGCTACTTTGCTCCCTGCATTGTGCTGCTTCTTTCATGTTTTGACTTCCTGCATTTTAATTGTTTGCGCACAGCACAATCTGTGAATGTCATCCTCACGTTTCCTCCTGCGTTTTCTTTTCTGTCACATCAAGGCCGTCATTCCGCCCCGTCCTCTCAAGGGGTCTGAGGAATTCCGCATGGCTAGGTGGAGCCATCGTTGAGACGTCTTTACTTCCCACACGCACTGTGAAGACAATGGGCCAGATCCCACAAGAGTATGGGTTATATATAGGGAACATTAGAGGCCACAGAGAATAGTTACAGAAAGGTATGCTTCCATGTCTAAATTCTATCGACGAACGAGTCGTGATTTGCTTTGTGCTTCAAAGGCTTTTGTGGGAGTTACTGCTGTCAAAACTGCCAGTTTAAGTGTTGGATTGAGACCCATCTTCACAAGAGCAGGATGTTCTTGCAGAATTCAGTTAATTGTTCCTACTGCGATGCTGCACACCGCATCTAATCTCACAATTGTCTGGAGGGTAGATACAAGCTCATGGGCTGCTGAAATGTAGTGTCAGCTATTAATGATACAGTACTTTAGGTTTAAGTCTACTACTTTAAAACTAAAGTATTAGATGAAATGTTCTCAATAGTAGAGCAGATGTACATTTTGGGTTTCATAAACTGTGTCATCGAGGCAGATTAGTCTACAGTTTTTTATTGCAATGAAACCGTTCATACGCGTGGGCCCCTGAATCATTCCTCTTAATTAAAAAGGGAATGGAGATAAATAATATTCCAATTAGAGATCTTTCATTTACAGTGACTGTCCTCATTTCCAGGCTGTTTATCTGACCTCATCTAATCTCAAAGTAGCAATAGTCCAACTTTTAAACTATCACCAGTGCTCACAATCATCAGCATCTTTCTAATGGCTTCCTTATTAACCAGTGCTGTCTGTGTGGCCATTGTATATATGATACTTCAGTGGACATCAGGTCGTGTGAGCAGCTCCCCAGTTAGCATGGCCACCAACACCTTCATACCCCAGCTGCTCAGCAGGGTGACAGACGGATGTGTGCCGCATGTCCACTGTGGGCCAAAGCCTGCAAAGAGACAGACTGTCCGCAGGCGTTCTCAGAGCTAATCTCCTCCTCAGTCTGGCTCTTGGTTTTCTGCTGGGATGCCAGGTAAACATGTCAGATTTTGGGCAAAGAAATCTTAGGAGAGGTTTAGAAAGCACCCAGTATGAGACTGCAGTGGAGAGATGGGGAGCAAAGATAGTTGTGCACTGCCCTCTAGTGGAGAAACATAGCCAGTGCACGTTGCAGGAAGTGCAAAGATATTCATGGGACAGTAGTTGACGAATACAAGAAAATAGCATTTATATGCCTTAGGTACAGTCTGAAGTCTTTCATTTGACTTTTTAACATAACCCTGGGGCAAACCTGTCAGTCTGGTAGTTACAGTTTTTCTGTTTTCTATTTTGTTTGTTTGTAATTTATCTCCAACTCACCATGACTTTATTTTACTTTGCTTATGCTGATTTAATGTACTGCTAGCCAAAACCTAATAGTTTATTCCATAGGCTTCAAATAATGTCCAAAAACTGATAAAACCATGAATCAGTGACCCAAAGCCTCGCTCTGGGTGACATGTTCCTTCATTATCATAAACATGGACAAGCCTGAAAACATCCTGCTGCAGTACTCACTAGCATACCAAATGTGTGCTGAGGCTGAGAATAGACCCCTAAAATCAAGTCGTTTTAGAAAATTACTCAAATGAAACTATGTTTGTGTTCAATTTTTGAAGATTTATATCTATAGTGCTAATGAATGGGCATTTAGATCAGTGCCACAGACAGGGGTGGGATGTTAGATACTAATGCATTGTTACTTTTGGTCTTTTGATTGATTTATTGACAACAGGGACAAATGGAAGAGAGAAGACACTCGTTTTAAATAAAAATTACTTTATTTTTTAAAATAAATGCTTTTTTTTGTTTTTACAGTCAGACAGAGCAGCAGGACATGCACTGCTGCCCCTGACACTGGAGGCAAACAACAAAACAACATCTGAGAAATTAAAAACAGACTAGGCTTGGTTTTCTCTTACCTCTGTTCACCCTGAAGTTTGTGACAAACCGCTGATTTGTCACAAACTTCAGGGTCTAAACAATGTCGGTCTCCTTCATGTGGACATTATCAAATGTCACACTTTAAACTGTGACAAAACCAGACAAACTATTTTTGTTTTTATTTTAAAAAGGCGCTGAGCAAATCAAATTTTTAGCAATAAAGTATCACTGTCAAGACTAAAGAATGAGCTTAAAATTTGAGGCCATGAATGGACATTGTGATCCACAAGTGATAGAGGAGAATGAAGAAAATCAATCAAATCAAGCAGAAATGCAAAAAAAAAAGAGCACATCAAGAAAGCATATGTATCTGTATTTAAAAAAAAAAAAAATTAGAATATGTACTCAACAAATATAATCAAACCTGGAGTTTGAGACTAGTGTTATCTTCATATATATATTCATATCTTCATCTGAAAACTCAGTAAGACCACAACATAAACAGGCACAATTCTGAATACTACACATGTTGACAGATGCCCCCCCCCCCTTTCCCAAAAAGCAGAAAAAAACCCCTGTACAATTCTATAATACGTTTGTGTTTTTACATTAGTTACAAAAAAATAATACTTCATTTACTGATCCTTCATACTGAGGACAGAAGAAAAAAAACAACGTTGCATATTAATTCTTCAAACTCGGTGACCTTTTGCTGGTGTGTAATGATAAAAATTATAATAATAATACTATATGGTGTGAGAAACACAATGGCAGTTAAGTAAAAGGTGGAACATGGGAGTAATGAGCCCTCCTGTTATGTAGTGTACATGCACTGAGATGTCAGGGATTTCAAATCTCTGGATACCGTTTGAATCATGTTGTTGACATTTAGCTTTACAACTGTGACTGGAACAGCAGCCATAAACAGGTCACAAGATGAAAACACCTTTACTTAAAAGGGGCCTGCCTACAGCTGGAAAAAGATAAGAAACATCTCGTCATGTAGCTTCATGTTGAGTCTTCAAATACTAGAACTACTTTTTAAGATCTGCAAGGACATTTACATCAGCTGGACAAGATTTTAAAACCCACAGGACACTCACCCAGCACACTGAACTGTAGTCTGTTTTCAGACATGCTTATTGTTAGCGGTCTATTAAATACATAGCAAAACTCAGGCTCTTCAATGTCACACCTGTCAGCTAAAACAATGAGATTTCAACAAAGATAGACTCGAAACAGGGGAGACGATCACCCTGGACAAGCTCTGAAACAAAGACAACAGACATCAAAAGCAAAAGGGAATTTAAACAACAGCTTATTCATAAACAGGACTGTATACTGTAGAAGTGCTTACATGTGACTTCAAAGAGATTAAACCCTTCAGGGTGGACAGAATGGACATGTAGTGCTGCGATCAGTGGACACTGCTGTTTACAGATTTTGATTGGACTCTTTCAGTGTATCAGTCGCACCACAATTACAATATGTTTTAATGACAGTTTGATGTCAGCTCCTTTAGTCCAGTTCTCGAAGAGAGGAAAATATAGAAAGAGTGAAGAGGGGGAGAAAAAGATTCTTTGGGATTAAATCTGGTGTTTGATTGGTTTTAAAGGGTTGTCATGGACGTAAGTTGATGGCATCAGTCCCAGGAGGGAGGAGGTCGTTGTAGGAAAACAGAGAAGTTTCCTGGTTCAGGTTTGTGTAACCACAGGGGTTCAGAAGTTCATCTGGACTGCATTCATCACAATATTAGTGTTGTAACAAATGACCTTGTCAGCGTTAATGCAAAGAAACTTTTAACATTAAAAACAGTGTCAGCCATGGCAATAGTGGTGCTGTTCTGGACTCTTCAGCACAGCTCCAAACAATTAAAAAAAAAAAGAGAGAAATAGAATAAAATAAACCCCATACACTGTGGTTCCACTGCCCCCCTCACACCCAGCCACTCCCCTCCTGGCCCCTGACCTACAATCGTTGACCCCTGGGGGTTTGGGCCAGCTCAGACCCAGCCGCTGGTCAGCTTATAGAACATCTCCTCATCTAGAGACTCGTTCTGGTCCTTGGCACGTGTGGACAGGAAGATGTAGCCACCGATAAACTCGTGCACCACCTTACAGTCCACCTCCGCACAGATGAAAGACAGACTGGGCTCGTCTGCAAATTCCACCGTCACCTGGGCACACAGAGCAAAGCACATCAGTCACGCTTCAATGAAAACTGGCGAAATGTGATCATGTGTCATGCTGAATTACTGCAGATTGTATCCTACAGTACTACAATTTAGTTATTACGGATGCCCCATGATTCCCTGATTTACCTCTGATAGGACCCAGAGAACAGGTGCAGGATGAGACAGAGTCTATGAAAGGACTATTGTAAACCTTCTATATTGAGAGACGCAAACAATAGCTGTGCTTCTCGGTTGATGTTTTTTACTTATACCTCCAATGGGCAATATTTTTGTTATTAAAGATAAACCAAATGACATCCCAGTGTTGTGGAAGTCTTGCTAATGCTGCAGATTAAAAGAACCAACTGCAGCTGTGGGCAGCTTTCAGATGCTTTTAGCTCTTTGCTTTTGGTGCTATAATCAATTAGGGCTGCCTGCAACTAATGATGAGCAATTAATCAGTCAAATCTTTATATATATTAATCAATTGATCATTTGGTTTGTGAAATGTCAGAGACAAGTGAAAAACGCCCCTCACAGTCTCTGAAGCCCAAGCCGAATTATTCAAATGTCTTATTTTGTTTGATCAACAGTAAAAACCTAAAAATATTCAATTTACTACATAAAATGACTCCAAATATTTATATCTAAGAAGCTGGAATCTTTTGTTATGTTTTTTTCTTACTAATCACTAATACTAACTGCTTAAAATAGTAGCTGTAAAATGGACTGTTTAAAACAAAAATTATTTTTGATTGCAAAATCACTGCAGCAGAACCAGAGATATCTTCTATCACAAAACCTGTCGCCTACATTAGCCACAATGCAGCTTGGCTGCTGACAGTCCAATTGGAGATTTGGATGTGTTATGCTAGTAGCGGCTAATGTAGCCTCAAGCAGAGATGAGGAGTGGGCTACAAAGGTGAGCTCACTTCTTCCTACACCCCAAGATGTTTTTCATTTTCAAACTTATAGTCTTCAGCTCAAACAGATGCAGACTCAGGAGACATCAGTTGGGTAATTTACAATATCAAATTACACAGCTCACTATGAAGCCACGCTTTATATCACTTTTTTCACTTATACAGTGATACCACCCATGATCTGTAAAGAAACTTTGATGTGTAAAATAGGTGGAGATCCCCTTTAATCAACTAATTGTTCTCTAGCTCTAGAGACACTTCCAACACTCTGTGATAACAGACTACTAATAACTTCTAAAAAATATATATACTGTATATATAATATTCAAGGAGAACCTTTTACATTAAAATTGTGCTAATGTGTGGGCTCCCTACCATCTTGATCTCCCAGTTGACGTTCCACTGTTTCATGTTGCTGAAGCGCCAGGTCTTGATAGCATCTCCAGTGCTGGCATCCATCCGGATCAGACGGTTGTAAGTGATGCCGATCAGCTCCTCTCGCTTTCCACCATGGAACCTGCAGAGAAGACAATTCACTTTGAAATGAAAGTGTGTAGCTCAAATGGAACCATTAGTCACTGTGAGCGCATAAAATATGTAAGGATAAAAACATCAGCAATTTATTAAACTTTTTTTTTTGTGGCTGTGATAAAACTTACTTGGCAAGGAAATGAGTGATTCCAAACTCAGGCAGGGACTGCCACGCCTGGATGAAGCGCATCTTGGCTTCGATGAGACTCATCTGGGCCACATTCTGGTGGGCTTCAAGGATCCGGGCTGAAATCTGACAAATACACAATCGTACACATTACAAACATGACACATTCCACACATGACTTTTCAGTATGCTCCCATCCTTTGAGTCACAACTAACACACTTCCCACTGTAAACAAATACATCCCGTCACCACACTTCAACCACCTGATGCACCCAAATCCACACACACACCCAATGCTTTAATAAACTGTGGCCATCTCCATAAAGCCATCATCAGCACACACGTTGTCAGCCAATAACCGGAGAGCTGTCACAGTAGAAGTCTACTTCACACAACATAGACAAACAAATATAACATATGAGCCCACCGAGCAGCAAGACTACAGTTAATGGGCCACAGGAAGTTCCAATCTGTGTGAGTATGCATGCATTTGTATATTCCCCTCCTCACCCTGCATCCGTTTTAGTGCTGCAGCCCAAAATCTTGTCATCAAACTCAACTGAAAGAGTAGTTCAACATCCGGAGTAATCCACCAACTTAAATGAGGATTCTTATATCTCTGTCTGTATAACTACTGCCAACAATTGTCTAAAAAGCATGTTTAAGAGTTATGGATGTGCTTTTCCTACCCTCTAGGCTACCACAACTTTGAGTTCATGTGAGCGCTGTATACAAAAATCAGCTAAAAGAGACTTGCACATGAGCTGCATTGGAAAAATCATATTTGAAGGAAAAAAAAACATATAAAATATGGGTGTCAGGGATTGATGAGGTTGATCATTTCACTGCTGTGCAAAAGCATTTTACAACTTGATACAGCTTCTCATGAGCACTAAAAAACATCAACACAAAAATGACTCAGCAGCCCCTTTTCAACTGCACAACAATAAAAAAAGATTTTGTGATGGATAACCTACTTTCAGCGAGGATCTTCTTTCATATTATATAGACAGAAGCAAAAGAACGTCATCCAAAACACATTAGTTTCCCTTAATCAAAAAACATATGGGTTGTTTTGATAAATGGTTGGCATCAATGTTAGGTACATGGAACTTGTGTTACATGGGCTAACACATGCAAAAAACACCTGGACGATCCATTTATTTTACTGAATATACCATTTTTTGTTTATTTGTACTGTCACTGCTTGTCCCTACCAGTGTTGTAATGAAACATAAATGCAACACAAATGCCCAAATGTTGTATCAATAGAATTATGTGTCATTTGCATGTCTTATGGAACCCTGTAAACATTAGAGCTAATAACAAATAAAAAACACAAACTACCAAGAAGGATCTATTCTACTACTATCAGCCACTATGACATGACAGCTGCACTACTGTTGGTTAGGTAAGGTGACCCGGACACAAAAGTGTTTAGAGTTACCATTTACCCTTCCAAAAAAGTTGGGACACTCTGTAAAACATTAATAAAACAGAATGTGATAATTTCCTAATCATTTTTGACATTCAATTCAAAAGAAAACAGTACAAGGACAATAAATTAATGTTGCATCTCATCAAGGTAATTGATTTTTGTAAATATATGCTTATTCTGAATTTTATGCCAGCAACACATTTCAAACTAGTTGGGACAGGGGCAACCAAAGACTGGGAAAGCTGTGGAATGCTCAAAAACACCTGATTGGAACATTCCACAGGTAAAGAGGTTAATTGGTAACAGGTGATGGTATCATGATTGAGTGTGAAAGGGGTATCCTCAAAAGGCTCAGTCCTTCACAAGCAAGAGAGGTTCACCACTTTGTGGAAAACTACATGGGCAGTTTAAGAGTAATGTTTCTCAATGCAATTGTAAGGAATTTGGTTTCACCATCTACAGCCCATAATATCAAAAGATTCACAGAATGCACGTAAGGGGCAAGGGCGAAAACTAACATTGAATGCTCGTGACCTTCGATCCCTCAGGCGGCACTGCATTAAAAACTGACATGATTCTATGAAGGATATTACTACATGGGCTTGGGAACACTTTGGAAAACCATTCTCAGTAAATGCAGTTCATCGCTGCATCTACAAATGTATCGTGACGTCGTGTCCTTCGGGCTAAAGAGGAAAAAGATCATCCAGATTGTTAACAGCACAAAGTTCAAAAGCCAGCATCTGTGATGGTATGGGGGTGTGTTAGTGCCCATGGCATGGGTAACTTGCACATCTGTGATGGCACCATTAATGCTGAAAGGTACATACAGGTTTTGGAACAACATATGCTGCCATCCAGACAATGTCTTTTTCAGGGACGTCCCTGCTTATTCCAGCAGGACAATGCCAAGCCACATTCTGCCGCCTTACAATGGCATGGCTTCGGAGAATAAGAGTGCAGGTACAAGTCTGGCCTGCCTACAGTCCAGACTTGCCCCCCATTGAAAATGTGTGGCGCATTATGAAGCACAAAATACAACAAAAGAGACCTTGTATTTAAGACCTTAAGTGTCTTAAAATAAATACTTTCAATTTTAAGTAGAACTTGCTTAAAAAACAGTATCACCTAGCTTAGTCCTGCACTGACCAACAAATGTCAACCTTGCTGAATGTTTAAAAGTTGAACTTAAAACTCTACACTTTTACCTATTACCTATTTGTTCAGCTCGTTCCCATGCTATCTCATCAGACATTGATGTGTTGTCATGGCCATTTGTGTTCGATCCAGATGCACAAGGTACCCTTTGGCGACAAGGGTTTAATGTACCAGCTATGTAAAGCCGTCTGCCTCAGTATCAGACGACTTGAACAGATGACATAGTGCAACATACTTTCTGAAGCGAGAAAGTGCCAAGAGGGGTGACGGTTGGGGTTGAGTGGAGGGTCACGCACACGACTTTCACCCAGGAGACTGGAGTTTGCATCCTGTTTGAAACCAAGCATCACCAGTCACTTCCCAAACCTAACCAAGTAGGTTTTGTGTCTAAACTTAACCACATGTCACCAATCTTTTCCTAAACCTAATTATGTGGTTTTTGTGCCTAAACTTAACCAAAATAACGTAGACTTTGTGCCAGGACAAGATGCACAAGCCTTTGTTAGAGACCCTAAAGGGAAGGCTTAAGTGCCACTGACGCCAAAGGGCCCGTTTGTGTGTCAGGGAAGGCTTAGTGTGTCGGCCAGTGACGCCAAAGGCTACTTTGGTCATCTGGATAAGATGCGAAGGGCGCATGACAAAACATTGGTTTGTGATGAGAATGCGTTGATTTGCTTTAGGAGCAATGTTTTTCTACGATATCTAAACAGAGGAATGAAAATCTATCATCCACGCTGACCTGCAAAGGCAAAAAGTAGTAACAGTCTACTGTATTTGGTCAAAATATAACATAAAAATATGTCATATAAATGTGTTATATGTACATGGAAACTACTTTTTAAACGTGCAGTAACTACAAAACACACTATCTGCACTTTGGCTGAGTAGGTACTGCTGTCTGAATTGGTAATCTGTGTGCTGTAGGACACTGCTATAGGACACAACTCATTGTTTGAGTCGCTTCTGTGGCAGTATCCATTGCATAAGTGCACATATACAACTTATCTAAGTATCTTTAGGCACAGTTAGCCAGAGAAGAAGTTCAACTCAAACATTTAAATATCAATGCAGCCGCGCTGCACGCACTTCCTAACTAGGTGTCAGAAAAGATTGTGATCTTTAGTGCTGCACAGGCACTTTTCCCGAGCATTCCCATGTTTTATCAGCTAGATGGAACTGATGTTTCATCATGTCCTAGTAGTTCCCAACCTTGGCTCCTAATCCAGAGCAGCAGCACTACACGCACAGTGACACCTTCCTCTTTGAAGCACAGGGGAAGAACACAGGTTTCGAAGGGAACCACTTGTTCTGCACTGCTCTTTTGTTGAGGAATCTTCACCGGCAAATTACTCACATCAAGCCCCAATGACACGACTCAGAAAACTACAAGGAGAGAGGAGAGAAGGAGGCGAAGGTTGCCTCACTAGGGAGAAGCAGATAACTTCTGATTCTACTTCAAGTTGCCAATTAGATGTGAAACTCCTGTGAGTGTAACCGAAAAGACGATGATGGAAATGATGAGGAGGATGCTGACGTGGAGGATGTTGCGTGAGCGCTTCCCACATTTTTTGAAGACGTGAAGGGGAGGTGAGCTCACGGATTAGCTGAGAGAGACTTGGTGATGAAAATGAGCACGGAAAAACAAAAAGACTTTGACTTCAGAGTGAGTGATAGAGAAAGAGACATATTAGATCTCTTCCACATGACACTTGCCTCAACAGATTCTTGCTTTCTAAATGATTTCCATCTCAAACCCACTCCTGTCATGGCCAATAGCACGAGACTTCATTCAGCCAGGCAGGATCAAGTGACTGAAGTTCAGCGCACTACAGTAACTTTGATAGACTCCTCCTCGTTCTGCTCTCTAGCCTCTGATGTCATCATCTCTGATCCCACACTTGGCTCACTAAAGGGAGAGGGAATGGTGAAAGGCTAGGCAAATTAATACATTTTTACTTTAATTTCTAACTATTTGAGATCTTATTTGGCAGTTAAGTACAGATAATGTTCGGCACTTCTGAAGCTATTGTAAAACGTCAACTGTGAAGGCCACTTCACATCTGGCATGTCTGTTAGTTTCCTGCAATCTTTTGTACTGCAGAAGAAAAACAAATACTAGAAACCTTCTAATTAAGCCTTGCTGTGGATAGATCTTCATTATGCACAGCATACTTAAAGAAACCTCTGGATGACTTTCAAATTGGACAATTCTGTATACCTCCAAAATATTTTGAGAAGACACGTTGTCTTCTGAACTTACTGCTGAAATATTTATTTTACATTATTCTTTGACCCTCTATTGCTAAAGAAATCAATAAGAAAGCTCTTAAACTGTTTAAAGCTCCTTCAGATTATAATAAATTATATGTACATATTTATTCCCTGTCTTCATTTGTCTTATTTAAAATGATTAAATGTCCTTAAACAAATTGCTCTACTTTATAATTTTATTATGACAGTGACTATCCTAAGGTTGTAAATGTTTTCTTTTGTTTTAGTTATCATTAACCTATTGTTTTTATTTATTTGCTTCCCATTGTTGTGTTGTGTTGTTTCATGTTTTGTTTTCTGTTTGCTATTTTGTACATTTATGTTTGTTTTGGGACCCTCTTAAAAAAAATGAGATGATAATGTAAAGTTGTTTTTCAATTTAAAAAATAGACTTAAAAAGCTATTGAATAGATTATTAAACCTCTTAACAGCATTTGTAATATATGATTTAAAACTTCTTATTTTCCAGATAAGATGAAAATAGTGAAGGTCACCATGCTTTATAGCGCTGTACTACGAAGGGAGTTTAACCTACTCAGATTGCTTATCATGGAAAGTCAAGGTTGACTAACTCTGTGTAACTAAAGTGGAGTAAAACGGTACATCAACGGTGAATAAGATGTTATTTAGTTGACTTGGTGTTATTTGGAGTTGGTGCATGTTCACATAAAGGGGGCGTGCTCGGCAGCGCAAGCAGAGTGTTTTTCATAATGATTCATGCTCCATATTTTTCCCCGGAAGAATGCACGTTGAAAATATCAGGGTTTGAAGAGTTCAAAGAAACGTTAATGGCAAAATCCAACACTGTAACGGCCAGCAAAGCCAGGGAGGCTTGTTGGCAGCGCACTGCAGACAGTGTTCTTGTCTTCTCTATCTGTCTAGGCTCTTCTTTGATCAATAGAAATGAAATGTCAAGTACAACGGTGTCAGAGTCGAGACAGAAAAAAAGGCAGAATTTTTTGGGGTTCATAGCGGCAAATTTATAATAAAATAAATGAAAAATTTACAAGAAAAATACGTGAATATTCTCCACCAGACTTCCTGTCTTTTCAGCACACAGACAGACACACAGAGTGAACTACCAGCTGTACTTCACTATCCATGCTACACTGAGTGATGGTAAGTCGGTGTGCTCTGTGTCCCCTGACCCTCCGCATCATACTACAACATAGCAACACCTCCTACAGTTCTTTGGCCCCTTTTCTCTCGGCTGTTCCCTGACCACAGCAGGTCATCTGAACAGATCTGATGATCCGATGATCCAAATCCAACACTGTGAATGTTTCTGTGCTCAAACGGTTGTTTTTTTAGAATGTTGAGAAGCTATAATGCTCAATGATGACCATCATTCTAGATTGATGACATCATAATGATGCAAATTAGGTTTGTCTACAAGAGTAGAGGAGTATCATCCCTCAGTCTTTGGTGAAAACAAACTCTCAACTATTAAGAAATACATACCTGCATCTACAAATTCAACTTTAGTGACAACAAATTTCAGAAACAGCTCTGAAACCACAGAACAGTTTCAAGTTGAACTCCACCTGTCACATCTGACAATATCTTCACTGCCACTCCTATTATCATCTGTGCCGACATGAACAGAAGATCCGACTCAACAAACTGGGTACAATTTTCTCATTTGTACTGGACAGGCTTTTATCAGCACTGTGATTCTCAGCCTACTATTTGTTGTTATTTCTTCATATGTTGTAACTCTAAATCAAGTTTAATACAACTTGTAAAGTTAATGCAGCATATTATTTTTTTTATCCAGTAAGCCACATTGAGAAATACGGTACCTCTGATGTCTTTTGATAAAGACATACTGTAAATAGCACAGGATGATTTTAGGGTTATCATCTCTCTCCATGTGCCAAAACAGATTACTTCTGCTGTCAGTGTCACTGATGATTGGATTAAATATCAAAAATGTGAAATTTGCATTGTAGCATAACTAACCAAGCATGTGTGTAAGGCCAGAGTGAAAGCAATGACCCAAACCTGACCCTAAGTTTCACCAAAATAATATAATCCAAACCTAAACCCAAACAACAATTCAAACTAAAAATCAACTCCAAGGATTGCTGTCCTGACACTACAGTAGATTTGTCTGTGTGAATAAGTGCACATGTCTCTCCGTGTATCCAATGTCAACACGAGACTGTAGTTGTAGCCAAAAACTACATGTATGTTTCTGTCTTTAAGGCATTTGTGCCCATGCAGTTTGGTTCTGCCTTTCACGGCCCAAACAGTCC
>JBBPCS010000374.1:4410586-4423473 GCA_037974645.1 Hollardia meadi | reverse complement strand
TAATGCTGAAAGGTACATACAGGTTTTGGAACAACATATGCTGCCATCCAGACAATGTCTTTTTCAGGGACGTCCCTACTTATTCCAGGACAATGCCAAGCCACATTCTGCGTGCCTTACAACAGCGTGGCTTCCAAACAAGAGTGGGGGTACTAGACGGGCCTGCCTGCAGTCCAGACCTGTCCTCCATTGAAAATGTGTGGAGCATTATGAAGTGCAAAATACCACAATGGAGACCTGGGACTGTTAAACAACTGAAGTCATACAGTATATCAAGCAAGAATGGGACAGAATTCCACTTTCAAAACAATTAGTGTCCTCTCTTCCCAAACGCTTACTGACTGTTATTATTTTGACATGTGTTGCAGGCATCAAATTCAGAAAGAGCGCATATTTATAAAAAAACACTTAAGTTTATCAGGTTGAACATTAAATATCTTGTCATTGTACTGTATTCAATTATATTTAGGTTAAAAAGGGTTTGCAAATCATTGCATTCTGTTGTTATTGATATTTTACATAATGTCCCAACTTCTTTGGAATTGGGGTTGTATACACCAATCGGCCACAACATTAAAACCACTGATGGTTAAAGTGAATAACTAAGATCATCTCGCTACAGTGCAATGTTCTGCTGGGAAACCCTGGATCCTGGCATTCATGTGGATGCCACTGCCCAAACACCCTTGAAGATCAAGCACATCCCCCATGGCACCAGCCATCCCGATGACATTGGTCCCCCAGCAGGACAATGCGCGCTGCCACACCACAAAAACTGCTCAGGAACAGCCCAAGGAACGTGACAAAGACCTTAAAGTCTCGACCTGGCCTAAAAAATTCTCCAGGTCCAAATCTGTTTGAGCACCCATGGGACGTGCTGATCCAGAATGCCATTGGGGAGTGCTGTTGCCATGGGTTCTGAATCAATGTTTGGAAGGGTTTTATGGGTCAAAGAACATCCACATGAATGCCAGGGCCCAAGGTTTCCCACTAGAACATTGTACTGTAGCCATGATCAGTGTCATTCACTTGATCTGTCAGTGCTTTTAATGTTGTGGCTGATCTGTGCATAGTCATGCACATACATATGTATCTAAGGCTTAAAGGCACCCAGTGGACACTCAACTTACCAAGTCCCTGATATAACCTGGCTGAAGATGGGAGGTGAGGATGGGAGAAGGAAATAGAAGGGTGAAGGAGATGAAAAAAGAAGAAAAAAGAAAGATTGGACAAAGAAAACAAGCAAGTACAATCAATGTCAAGGGAGGAAAGATCCAAAACAACAAAGTAGGAGGCCATAACTCTAATAAAACAGTAATAAAACAGTGGGGAGCGAGGCTGTGGAGTCTGGGAGTCATGCAGTATTCAAACACAAGATGGAGAGAAAGTACAGCAGCCGTTGGACACTAATTTATAAGAGGAAGTTTTAAACAACATTAGTGTCATTTAACATTAAGGAGGTGGGCACTGAAACTCTACATTTCAGGTCTAGACGATGTCTGTTCATTTTTAACAGGCTTTTACAATGGGCCCATTAAAATAATTACAGCTTCTCTGTAATTCCCCTTTCATCCACAAGATGGTGGTATATACAAGCAGCACCAGGAGCAGTGCCATTTCTCCCTGCTGCAGGAGTTTATTATTGTGCCTTTAATGTTTGTTTTCTCTTATGTAAAGGTATAGATTTGGCCTAAATCCACACTGGCCCAGGTAATCTAAAAATTCCTGTGTGTATGTCCGCTGGGAGCTACAGCACCGAAGTCTCCTCAGACCAGTCTTGCAACAGGAAGTCGAGTTTAAGGGAGATAGGGAGGGGTTGCAGCTGACTGAAGGCGAACTGGCCTTTCCCAGACAGTTCCCGCGTAGCATTCCCGGACACGGCTCATTCCCTGATGCCCCACGGCCTCTACGCGAGTTCACATGTGTGTGAGTGCACAGGCACACATATTGTACACAACGCCACCACTATTTCATGTTGTGCCCAGGGAGGGCCCCTATCAGATTGGGTTTGTGAGTGAGACTGGAGCCGGACCAGATACAACCACAGCCCTAGATAGATGCAGATCCTATGGGGCCATTACTCCTAAAAAGTCTAAGTCCTGCCCCCTATTCAAGCTAGCCTCTATCCCGAGCAATGTGTTATGTCAGGGTTTTTTATCCCCCCCATTTGTCTTTCCGAAAAAGAAAAAAAACTAAAACATGATGCAATGGTTATTGTTTAATCATGATTGAACTGATGAGCTGCTAAAATATCAGTCGCCAGCACAGTCTTTTAGTATGGAATAAGGAAACCTCAGTATCATGTTTTAGCTTTCCAGGAAAACTAATGAAAGAAAACTTCTGTGGCAAAGAGCAGTATATGGAGATCCAAATGCTTGAGAAACAGAAGCTAACCAAAAAGTGGATCAGGACTTCTCTCTCTTTGACACCAACACACTGACATGGGGTTAAACCAACAGGCCGGCTGGTCTGAAATGGTGACGGTACATCATGTGACCTGGCTTCGACCTTTATAATGACACCAGCTATATTTAAGGGATTCCCTGACTAATTTAAAATGAGTGAAAGTGAAACAACGAATAAAAGTACAGAAACTTTATTTGGTACTTCTGTAATTTGGGATTTTTAGCAGCCCGGTGTATAACTACCGTTTCTGAAAAGTGACGTCCAGAGATAAACCTGTGACATCAGTCCTATATGAATGGGTAATTCATGTTCTCAGTAGAACCATTTCAAAATCATATTTCCTGTGTTAAAGGCAGATCAAAGAAATGAAGAACAAGCCTGGTTTGTAGCCATGCTAACACCAATTTACAGCACCTAAATCTGTGTTTCTCTCTACCTCTCTCTCTTTAGATATCCAGTATATTTCAGGATATGGCCCAGACCATTTCTGAGTCATCACTTACTGTACCAACACCCTCCAAACATCCCTCCAACCCCCTAGCAACGTTCCACTTTTATACTACAACTTAAACAAAACCAGATTGAGTGAGCAAGCCATGGGAGCTATGGGGAGGCTAACCCCCATTACCCCCACCCATCCCTAATTAACACAGCTATGGCAGCCGTGTACTCAGCTGTTCCATTGTACACACACACCAGCCTGTTGCTTACATGCTAATCTGCTGTGCACATCATAGACTTTTCCTAACGCTTACAAGTAAGTTAATTCAGTGTTGAAATTTTACACCTGGTTATTAAGATGTTTGCTGATAACATGCTACTGTCACTCCACAGTGTTTAGAAAAATACATTCTGATTTCTCACCAGTGTTAACAGATTAACTGAGGACCTACAAGTTCAGAGACTGATATCTCCACTCTTTTGTCTACAAGCACAAAGATAGAGGGCACAGAAAGTATCTGATACAGTCTGACATGAGCAACTCTACTGTACGCATGTTGAGTGGTTTGGGTTTCTGCTGTCCTGGTTTCCCCTCGGACAGAGGGGGGTGGGAAAAAGGACTGGAGGGAAGATGAGGAGAGTAAAGGAGGGGGAGTAGAGGGAGGCTACATTCCAATGCAAGACAAGCCTGATGCCAGGAGGCGCCCATCTGGGAAGCATCGGATGCTGCTTCGTCTAACTCCACAACCAATTTATCAAACAAGTAAACAACCTTCACAAAATACACATTAGACCAGATAGTTACTTTCCTTATTCTGCTGCTGGTACTACAGCCTACAGTGCCTTTAGAGGTTGTATGCTTTAGTTCCATATGAAAAGACAGCCTGCATGGCTTACCTGCTTGTTCTTATACTTCTTCAGATAGCGAGGGGACACCAGGCATTCTGGATTGATATCAGTGGTGATTGGCTCAATGAACTGAGGGTCACGGTTCATGTGTTGCATCTTGAGGAAGGACAGTATGTTCTGGACCTCCAGGTTGTAAGAGCTGTCCGCCATGGTCTTGCCTTTGGAGGCCAAGCGACACGCAGCCATCCAGTGGGCATACTGTTTCTCCTGGAGAAGAAAGTCAAACGCTAACATTACCATACCAGCCAAAAGGACCAGAAATGATCGTAAATGGTGCACTAAAACTTGACTCTTACAGTGTCACACCGAAGCCAGATCTCATTCATACCATCAGCCACAGGGATTAGCAACTTGATGTTGAATTTCTGACCCGAGATGTTAACATCTGGAGTTACCTCACAACCTACACATGGAAGTCAAAGTGCAGATAGGAAGAAGAGGTCAAAGGTCACATTCATTCTTTAAACACACCACCAAAAATGACCTAGTTGCAAAAGAAAAATAAAGCATTACATTCTTGTACAGACATGAAATTATGTCTTTTGTGTGTTTGCACCTCTAAGATTCATTTGGTGAGCAGGTGTCCCATGTGCCTCCTCTTTACTCTTGTAACAGGAAATTGTGATATCCTTGAATGTGCACCAGTACTGCTTATAGCCCTTCAATGTCAGTTTCTTGGGTCTGTAAAATATATAACAGAAAGAGGGAGACATGTCAGACTTGATGGTAAAAAAAAAAAAAAAAGAGGGAGAGCCTCTCAAGTGCAAAGACAGCAAGGTGAAAGGAGTCAGCCCCCAATGGTTTATACATTTTATGAGACAACTACCCCAGCGGCCACCTGCCTGTCAGCAAAGGCTTAAAGCCAAAAATGAATCTTGTTAAAAATATGCTTGGTCCAACTGTAATCACTTCTACAAGCTAAACTGAAAGCTCAGCCTGTAAATGTCCTTTGGCAAACAATGCAACCTATTATGCTGATTTAATCCAGACAACAGCTGTTTTATTTAGTCAAATTTCTTTTTATTTCCTGGTCCTTTGATAGACTCCGAATTTTTTGGACAAATGCAATCTTTGCATGCACTCATGCACAGTTCTGATTATTTTTGATAACAGTGAATATGCATGTGGTCTTGTGGGATCAGGTGGCTCTGGATGTGAACTTACTTGAAGACTTTGACATAGTCCGCTAGCTCAGGAATAGATGTGATGTCACCCTAGGAGGAACAGATAAAAAAAGTATAAACCTGGAGAATTTCAATATAAAAAGAATAAGAATAACATGACCAACACAATGACCTCCGGCTCAACTTTGTACATTTTCAATATCACTGCTCAGTAGAATATGCTAAAGACAACACTTCTTATGCAATAGCTCAAAGCTCAGGTTCCTCTGATAAGTTGTATAAACTTAACAAGTTCTTAAGGCGGGGCTGCTGTAATAATGAACGCACTTTCGACATAACATGCAGCTTGTGTTGGGTCTGTTTGAGTGTCAAATTTCTTACATCCCCATTCTTTTGTCAAATGCAGGCCTCATAAATAACAGTGTGAAACCTTGCACTTTCAGAGAAATTCATTGTGATTTCCCCTCCCCTGGGTCAGTGTACATTGTCTCCGTAGGTTTCCACTCCTGTTTAATTATCACTGATGACAGGAGACATCATCATACAGTAGAGAAACAAAGGGCCAAACTCACTGCCAAGCTGCTCCAACTGAGAAAATAAATTCACATAACGATGGATTAAAAAAACTTGAATAAGCCCAGTGAAGGTTCCTGTAGTGAACGTGAAGCTGGGGCAGTGCTGTCATACCAGTGTGTTGGACGTCTTCCCTCCCTCCAAAGTAATCTCCAGGTCTGAGAGGGCTGCATCCACCTCATCCACCTCCTTCTCACTGTTATTCATGTGGTTGTCTGAAGACATGATTGACAGTTTGTTGATGTGATACTGAGGAAAAGAAAGAGAAAACCAGGGATTATACATATTTTCCATTTTGAGATTACACGATATTTCAAGATAATTAATATCTACACCAAAAGATCTGACAAAAGGTCCACAACTGTATCAAATATGTGGGACAAGTGACTGTATTATTCTATAATTTCAGTTAAACTCCAAACTTTTTCATGGTCTAAAAAAAAATCATCAAATTAATTGTCCTTCTGTTTCTGGACATCTTAGTCCTAAATGTTACCCAGTTACATACAGAGAAATTGAATGTTTTGTCCTCCTTTTGGACACACATATACAGTATGCACTTCACCAGAGGCTTCCATTCACAGACTTTCTATCCAGATCCAGATTCACTGAAGGCTTCCTGGTGACAAACAACCAGACTCAGATATTGACTGAACCAAGGAAAAGGAAGATGGAGTCAGAAATAAACTTTGCTAGAAATTGTGAGCTGTTCTAACACCTTCGTCAACTGATTCCTATTTAGTTTTCAGCTATGTGTGCTACCGGTGTATAAATCCTCTAACATTGTTTTATAAAAGGGAATTGACATGTGATAATTACCACATAAATACTTTAACATGTGTTGGCACTTATGTTAGCAAGTGCTGCCAGTATGCACAACTGAGCTTACCAGTGATGAAACAATGTATTAGGACAACATGTTCACAGTGGTGTCTTTGAACTATAACAGGCTCTTTACTGTGAACATATGCGAGACCTGGCCAATAGGGTGACATAACAGATGGCGCATTCTTTTAAATCTGTAAACACCAATTCACCAGAATGGAGTAATAACTGAAAACCTGACCATGTTTCCCTCTTAGTGCGAGTCACACACACTAAATGCAACTTGTTGACAAATGATATTTATAACGTCTACCCATCACCAACGCCCCCACCAATATGAATGAACAGCTGTTGAGACAGTGAGAGATATAGAGGCTGAGTTTGAGAGAGATATGTGAGGCTTTAGTCAGCTAAGGTTACAAAATGTGGGACAAAGGGCTTGCCATGACACTCCTTTCCTCTGCCCCTTCCACTATGACAGGCTTTCAAAAACTGCAACACTGAGGAGCTTCGTTTCCTGAGTTTATCTGCTGAAGGACAACCTCTGCCCCTGAGGTTGGTCCCTTCTCCTGATTCCTCCTGATTACCTCATTTCTATGTGCTGCCAAAGTAACATATACTGTACAGGTGATATCATGCTAACATTAGCCAGCAACATACTGGATGTGGACAATCATTACTCTTTATTTAGACTCTGTGTATCCACCCTCGCCAGCCACAAAAACCCTGAGCTCATACTATCCAGCTTAAACATAGTAGTAGCTACCAAAGTGCTAACAGACAGGTAGTGACAGAGAAGCTGCCAGTCTAAACACCCAACTCACATTCGCATCTCTCTCAGGCAGAGTATCAAGAAACCAGTTAAGTGTGATTATAACCACATGAAGCACACCTAACACCTTAGAGTGTAAGAGGGCTTTAAAAGGAATGTGAGCAGGTCTATGAGACAGTGTCCTGCTGGGGGTGGGTGGTCTGAGCCGAGGCACTGGGTGCCGTGGCCCAAGATGCTCTATAATTACCCCCAGGGTGAGGACAGGGTGGCGTCCTCAGGTCTTGGCACACACAGTTTAAGAGGGTCAGAAATAGCAGGGGCACCACCCCTAGACTACAGGGGGCTACCTGAGGGGGTTAAAGGGTGTCACATCTGTATATCATTTCCACTGCTCCCCATTTCTCCTCTTCTTGATCTTTCTTTAAACTTGTCTCAAAAGACAAACTTGTGCATCTGATGCTGCCAGTGGCTCCAAAGTCTAGTATGAATCAGCTCTGTATGAGTGGCTGCAGCAAGTTTTCAAAAGGTTATTGTGTATCAACAAAAACTTTTAGGAAAATTAGAATAATAGAATGTTTCATCATCATATTTTATTTCTTTTCCTGATGTCTCTCTTGACCTGGTTTCAGCCCTTCAAAATGACACTTAGTCACTGTAATTCATGTAGTCATACGTCATGTAGCAGCCCAGAGCGATGTGCATTGACGTCTTTGAAGTTAATTGTAATTCACTATTCATAAGAGATTTTTTGTTCAAAAGCCTATTGATTCTCTTTTTTCATATGGTCAGAAATAAAGGTAACTGATTGATATTGAAGCATATTGAGAAGCCCAGTGGGAATATGTGTGATAATGCCCCCATTAACTGATTCTGCATTAATTTACAATAGCCAAGTTTTAGTGTGCAGCAGAACTGGCAGCTATATGGCTTGGCTCTGGGTAGAAAGCCAATCCAATTTATTAGCTTGTGGCTGAAAAGGCAATGTGCCCATTGGCCAATGAAAAGGACTGCAGGTCTTCAAATTTGAGACCCTCACAAACCTAGGCTGAAGCAGGAAAACTGAGATGCGCACGCGCAAGCGCACACGCACACACACACACTCACACTCACACTCACACTCTACCTGCAGGGCAGCAAACATCATCATTTCCTCCTCTGTGCACTCAATTTCCTCCAGCAGGATGGCCCACTTGGCCTGTTCATAGAGCTGGTTCACTCGGATGGCATCATACTGTGGAGAGATTTGTCACAGATGTTAACAGGAATACAAACAAACAGTGAATAAACAGAGACTATCAAGCTTCCTGATACACACAGGACACAACTAGAAGTCATATGTGGTTAATGGCATCATGACTGCCGTCCATTGAATTTCAAATACCCTACTTTAAGGAGCCCTGCACTGATTCAGCACTGCAGTCATAAACACGTTAATTAAAAAAATTAACATCAATGTAGCAGAACCAGAGATGTTGTCTTTTTTTGTTAAACATGTTCTTTCTTCCTTCATCTCTCTACCTGGTGCCTACATAACCCACAAAGCACCTCGACCTTTGACAGTTTAGTCAGAGATTCAGTTGTGTTATGCAAGTCTCTAGCTTCAAGCAGAGATGAGGAGTGGGCTATAGAGGTCTGGTAAGCTGACTTACACATTTTTTTTTCCATTTTCAAAGTGATAATAAAAATAATCTGATAAATGTCCTCAGGGATTCCATGTGCAAGGTGAAATTGTATTGCTTGTCTATGGGACATACCTTAGGGTTGAGGTCAAAGAAACTGTGGTATTTGAACCTCAGCAGCAGCACCTCATTCTCCTTTACATCCTGTTCCATCAGAGACCTGGATGAGTCCAACCACCTGTACACGTAAAATTAATATGTCTTAAAAAATCTCTCTGCAGCCT
Organism: Hollardia meadi; assembly: GCA_037974645.1. Lineage (NCBI taxonomy): Eukaryota > Metazoa > Chordata > Actinopteri > Tetraodontiformes > Triacanthodidae > Hollardia > Hollardia meadi. Next base: position 4,414,520 of record JBBPCS010000374.1, on the reverse strand, counting down.
CTTGCAAGTATTTTGATCAGCTGCAAGGCCCTAAAAATACTGCAATCCCACAACATTCTGACTATGAGCAGTTTAACCAAACCACCAAACCACTAAGCAAAGTTTATCTCACCCCTGGTTGATTTTGGCTTTATCCAGAAGGGACTGGGGCTTGTAGAGTTTGACCAGGATGTCTGGTGAGGAGATTGGCTGGCTGACAGCGAGGATGCTGGGATTGCCTTCAGAGAGGGGGCTGTCCCCAAACCAGGCAGAGGTGGGTGACAGCGGGCTACCGTCTCTGGAGTCATAGGTGGGGGTCATAGTCTTACTGTACAAGCCTGGACTGGAGTAGATGCTCCCTAAAAACAAACAATCATCAGTTAGTTTCTTATAGTACAAAAAGAAAAATGTATTCAATAAAAGGGAACAATAATAAATACATTATATTTTATATAATTGTTGACTCTCACTCAGAAAATCTAACGAATACTCCCATTTCAAAGCAAATAAGTGCACATATTAACAGCACCATGGAAAAATTGGTGAGCAGACACACACACTTGCAGCCTGGCCAGCTAGCGGTCAACAACACCATGTGACTACCAGCCCACACTTTGCAGATGAGTGGCTTCAACAATGTCTTCCTGCTGATGGCGGAATTGATGTGGATCAGCATGCAGATGTTGCAGAACATGATGAGGGTCACCCACTTACTCACAGTCAAAAAACCTGCAGGAATGCACTGCACACAGCAAACTACTGCACAAGTCGCCACAGGGAGGAGAGGGGGAGCGCAAAGATATGGGAGGACACATGGATTATAACAAAAACATGTAAGGTTGGAAAAAAATCTGCCACATAATTTTAATCTAAATCTTTCATTCATAAGGGGTAATATATCTGTATATTCTGCTTTTTCTATTAGTTTTTAAATGAGTCCAAATTTTGGCTGCAAATATAAGCAAGCCACTGAAGTGAAGCTCTTTGCATTTCCGGTTAGCTGGCCTTGTGGGAGTATTTTCGGCCCCATACTCCCCCATTCCCTCTCTCCCTCTGTAGGGCCTAGGTCAAGAAGCAACACTGGCTAAACCACTAAATCCCTTCTGAAATCAGGAAGTGGGTTTGGTTTATGCTTGTGAGTGTGCACGTGTATATTTGTGTTTGCGAGCTGAGGTCATGAGAACAGGGTGCAGGCTATAGCCACCCATCCCTTGTGGGGGAGGGTGCTATTCAGTGGTTCTTTCAAGGTTTTTCCCTAATGCTGAGTTCATCAGGTCAGGGAGAGTACTCCCAACTCCCATAGGGTCTCTTGAGGAATCCCAAATATCCAGAGATGTATAAGGTGGAAGCTGGCAGCCCATTAAAAACATGACTAGGCCTCCTCCATCCTGTTTACGGACTCTCCAATACAGGCGAAAAGGCACAAAGAATGTTAACATGACTTGACTCCCTAATGCTCCCACACTGAGGATTCATAGAAGGCTTAGATGGATGAAGCTAGACCACCATGGGCTGTTAAGACTAGAAGTAAACCACAAGAAGTTTGTCAATAAATGAAATGTCTCTTGTGGATTCAATTTTTACACAAATCTGTGTGGGCTGTTGGTTATGGTTTATATTTAGGATTATGGACAAATGAGAACACTGGTCTGATTTCTGAACTTCTATATAATAGGTATAGCAAAAACACAAAAAACAAATAATTTACTTGACCCAAAATGTGATCAGCTATGCTGCAAAACAGTCAGCAGGCACAGTGAGCAGGCCTGGAGTAGCTGTAAGAAAAAGTGAGCTTTGATGTAGTTTCTAATAAGAAGCAAAGCTTTTATCATGTGACCACCCGAATCAGCTGACTTCCTCTGGAGGGAAGGAGTGACTTGGCGAGTCCCAAAGGTTACAAATGTCATGTGACCTCAACACTTCAGCTGTGGGGGGGCCAGTGGAGGGTAGGGAGGAAGGGAAAGGCGAGGGTGAGGAAGCAGTGCTGAAGAGTACAGGACAGAGGAAGGGGAAAGCTTACCTTTGACAGGTCCGATGTATATTATCTCAGAGGCTAGGATGAAAACAGAAAGAGTAAGAGAAAGAAATACAGGAAAGAGGTGGAGGGAAGAAGCGGAATGGGAACAAACAACATCAAGGGGACAGATTTAAGATACTGAAAACTATGAGGACAGGAGGAAACAGAAGAAAAAGCAGACTAATACAAGAATAGGGAAATCTGTGGCATTTCCACGGGCACTGCAAACTGCTAGGCTCACAGTGGGTGATGACTCAGTTTACCCTCTTTCGCAGAGGGAGATCACCCTGGAATGACTAGTGAGGTTCTGTCGTTTCCATCCACCCATTCAGAGCCATCCAACACAGCATGACTGATTGAAAACACAGGCAAGGCTTTGGTCAACGTGACCCAGCCCTGCATGTATAAACTGCATCACAAATATAAAGTGCTGGCTGTGTGAGGTATGTCATTCCCCATGCTGACAGGAAAGATAATTAGATACAACAGGCAAGTTAAGATGTGGTAGGCCCAGAGGGACTCACAGGACCGGCATTCTGACAAACAAAAGTCTAAGCCACGACAGACAGCTTGACAACAGAGTATTAGTAACATGGTTTTTCAAACAAAATGAACAATTCTTGGGGGCACTTGACATGTGTGTACAGACGGACAGAGGACATCAGGTTTCCTAAATGGGTAGAGGTTGAGGTTTTGGAATAGGATTGCCAGTCTTTAAATAGAAATAATTGGTTATGTAGTTCTTGTGACCGTAGTGTTTACCATGTACCCATGTCACCTGCTTCTGAGGTCACTGTGGGCCTCACTGTACAGCATAAGTACTCTATGCTATACGTATCTGGGTAACTATCTGAGCTATAGACCATAAGAAATGTATTTATTCTCATCAATTTGTTTTACCAGCATTGTCAATTAAAAACAAGTTATTAAAAAGATAAGGCGAAACGCAAAAGGCCCTTTAAAGCTACGGTAACTGGAAGAAATTCTGATAGAAAAAATTATTATTGTTGCAATTCTTGATTATCTTCAATATCAATTTATCAAAAAATTTTGCCAATAGAAAGTCAGAAAAGTGCAAAAACCTGTCAAACTGACCAAGATAATCAGATAAAATTCATAATTGAGAAGCTGGAATCTGAATTTCTTGCTTGAAAAATTACAAATCAATTAATCGACTTATCATTGCAGGTCTAAATATGATTAGAGTAATTTTGAAAGATATTTCTTTAATTAGTAAAACCATGGTGAGCTGCAGTGAGCTCTCCTTTATTCACCTCCACAGTGGTGTGGTGTGTAGAGAAGCAGTTTGCTGCACATGGCTGTGGTTCTGTTGGCATCACTGCCTCTCTGCAAAGCCTTGTGATTCCCATCAGGAGACCTGAGCAAAGAGGTCAGGCCTTCTCTACAAGGGACGGAATAACATCTTACTACTTGGCCATGAAATACACTGGAGCATGTGATCTGATAGGAAGGATGCAGAAAGCGTGTGTGTGTTTTTTTACACACAAGAGAGACACACAGGGAGAGTTGTGACAGTAAACAGATTCTGCACATTCCTGTTGAAAGTCTGCTTCTCTGCACCACCTAATGTGCTGTCACAGTCACCCACCTAAAAACAAAATTTATCACACACCCTTAAAATGTAATGATGCAACATTGGGTGTGATCATCATTAGGGATGCAACGATTAGTCGACAAAAATCGATGACAAAATTAGTTGCCAACGAATTTAATTGTCGATAATTAGTTGGTTACGTCATCGTGCGTGTTTTTCATGCTGTGGAGCGGAAATAACATCGTTTTTCCGAAGCTGAGTAGCTGAGGGGTGAGCCATCTCGCTTCCTTACCATCTCTGCTGAAAGTTGCACATGCGCAATAGCGACCGGTATACAAAACATAGCACAATGGCGGCGGCCGATGCAACACCATCGCGTCCTA
>JBBPCS010000374.1:4378056-4396617 GCA_037974645.1 Hollardia meadi | reverse complement strand
AAATGAAAGATTACCAGTTGAATCATCCTTCACTTCAAACAAGTCATATCATGATATCACACCTGTTTAAGGGCTTTCAGACGGGGGGCGACACTACGCCCACATACCCGCGGGGTCTCACTACGCTCCTCATGTGAATAGACAGGCAGACAAGCGCCCCGCGAGTAAACGCCAGGCGCTCCACACTTGGTAACCATGGAAACGGCCTCTGTGCACTGCTACCCTACCACACAGCCAGGATCAGCCTCTCATCCATCTTGTCGCGTGGTCAAAGTTCAGGAAAGTTCTACTCCGGCCACGGGCGGGCGTGTGCGTGTGACGAGCACGACCGCGGCACTTTGCCCTCTAAAGTGCTCCCACTTGGCTTGGCTTGGCCGTGATCGAAATGGTTTAGCGCTCTTATTAAAATGAAGTAATGTAGTCAGTGCGAACAACAACGTAATTAATGACGTAAGCAACGAATCGACGAATAAATTCGTTGGCAACTATTTTCATCATCAATTTTAATCGATTAAATCAATTAGTTGTTGCAGCCCTATTCATGAGTTGAATTTCTGATCAACGCACACCCTGTAGTCCTGCCATGATGTCACTAGGGCTGCTTATTTTCATTACCAATTCACCTGCTGATTATTTTCTCAATTTATCGTTTGGTGTATCAAATGCTGAAAACAGTGAAAAGCCCAAAGTAGAAATTACCAAATTGCCCGTTTTGCTCAAGATATTTAATTAACTATCAGATAAGATAAATAGCAGCAAATGTGAACGAATGGCTGGCTGAAACTGTCAAATGCATAGCATTTGAGCTCTAAAAATGAATTGCACAACTTAAAAAGCTCTACATGTGACTTTTGAACTCGAAAGAAAAAAAATCCTTTCTGTTGCATGTGCACTCAGTGACTCATATTCACTCTTTAGGCTTCAACCAGTAAAGCAGTGACAGTCATCTGATGCCTAAAACAAAACCCAGGCTAATTTCTACCATGACTGATGGAGGTGATTTAAAAGCAGACACACTTTAAAGTCAGGACTTTTTCACTGTGTTTGCACACTTTTTTCTGAAAATGTTTTTCATGAGCTGTCGGAGCCAAGCTGTTCACCATCAGTGATAACCATGACCATGCAGTGTGAGCCTTTGTCATCTTCAGCCATCAGCTGATAAAAACATTACAGTTGGGTGAGGCTGGTCATGCCGTTTCCTTGGTGACTCCTGGCTGACGTCATGGGGGCAGTGGTGCGAGGAGATGTTATTTTCATACACAACAAAGACACTGCAAGAACTCCAAGTTTGTCAGTCTTATTCTCTCTTTCTGTCACATACAGTTTATTCCCCTCTACAAGATGAAAGCCCTTCTCTTTCTAAATGTATTCACCGTCTGAAGCAGGGTGAAGGTCGGAATTGACAAGCAAAGATACAGGAAGCAACTGTTCTGCACTGTCCTAAAATTAGATCTACTGTAAATTGTCTTTAGGCACTCACTCCCTTGAGCACTCATTCTAGATAGTATTAGCATCAGATACCCAACATGTACACAAGTTTGATAGAGACAGGTGATGACAATATCTGCATGACAGACATGAGATATAGAGTCTCATGAGACCACAGCTGAAGATTTAAATGATACAGTGAATTGAACAATAGGCTAGGCTCATTTTAGACAAGTCACGCAACATCGATTAGTCAATCACTGTACATCAGTGACAGAAGTGACAGCAGACAAACTTGTTTTTGGACAAAATGATCAACAGATAACAAGCTAAACCCAAACGTCATACTTGCAATGCATCTGTCCCATCTAGTGCATAACAAAGAGGGAGTAATGCTGGCAACAGATGAATTTGCCTGACTCTGACACCCATAAAAATAAAACCATTAAGCAATATTTTAATCTATTCCAGCTGTGCCCTTCAGGTATTCACTAACCAATACCATTAAAATTCATGCCCCCTCCATTTACAACCTGGGCTGAACAAGGTTAACCGAGTTTATTTCTGTCAGTTATTATACATCAGTTTAGTTTCCAGCCAATAGTCAATAACATACCATTTATCACAGACATTAAATATGCAGCACACAGCGGACCCAGATTCTGCTAGCAGGCAAGCAGTCAAACATCAGCTGACAAAGCATTTAGACAAACGGACGCTTAGCAATTCAAGTCAGTTCACTGTTAAACACTTTATGTTCCTCTGAACATGTCCTGCTGTTTGTTTAGCTCAGCTGTAAGCTTTTAACTTTTTTTTTTACCCGTTAGCTCCTTTAGCCAAGCCCACAGCAGGACTCCGTATCATTTAGAACTGGATATGGCGAGAGCGCTCAGCCTTGCTTCCAATTTTTCCCGTTTTGCTCAAGATATTTAATTAACTATCAGATAAGATAAATAAATGCCACTCCATTGCAGTTAAAAATTCCCCTGCGGCCAAAAAAGCATTTTCCCCATAGAACACCATTACAAAAGAGACATCTGTAAAATGGTTGACAAGACACCTCTATCTGGAAACAAGTTCAATCATGACTCTTTCTATTATGAATGTTTGATCCATGGAGAATTTATATTTGTAAAACTTTCCTCAAGCAGAGAAAAGGGATTTGAAAATCTCTCAGGTCATCACAATGTAAAGTCTATGGGTAAGTGGGAAAAACACTACTGCGCATATTCAGTGGGGCTGGGTTATTCCCTGTTTTATAATGGTACGATAATTTTGAACAGGCACATTTGCGGTAACCTTACTTTACTGACTGGACCACTTCTGCGCATGCGCAGGACAGCTACTCACTGGCTGCTAACAGCTAACTAGCGCTCCTCCTGACAAAACCCTTTTGGTTTAACAGGTGCAACTTATTTGCGAGGTCTTGCTAGCAAGCCGTTTGTGACTGAGGAGACAGATGGACCGGTATGGCAGAAACATTTCAGAATCTTCATATTTTTCATAGGCTCAGTAACTATGGTAACAGCATGGGAAGATGCACTCCGTTGTGGTCAGCGCTCAGTTCAGTTTATCATTTGCTAAGCGAGTGTGTTCATCATGAACACGTTTTCTGTAGAGAAACTGTGTGTTGATCTGATCAGCCTTTATAGACTGATCTAAATTTTAGAATAAATATTGATAACGATCGATGGCCAATCAATAGGATCACCCTTACATTAAAGCTTTTCAGGCTGCAGAAATAAAAGTTTCATTTGGGTTGTGTCCTGTGTCAGTGTCAGTCATTTAAAGGTCATGGCTGGCCTAAAAGGTATCAGGGGACATTGCGACAGATATTGACTAAATTCAATCAGTCGTGTTTTACTGACACACACACACACACACATGCTCATCTAGCTATAGCCTAAAAAAGAAAGTAACAGTCAAGCTTTCCATTTGAGATTGGACAGTACCAAAGCTGAAAATCTTAACAGGAAATTTAGGAGCATCAAACCTGTTACAGTAAGAAGAGAGTGCAACAGTGCTGGCTTTGATGCATTAGGAAAGGCCAGCAGGGCTATTAGATGAAACCTCCTTAGAGACAGACAGTTTGTATCCATTTCTGTCATTTTCCAAACACAGCAAAACAATGGGGTTACTCCCCCTCCACCCTGACACAGCTTTATACAATTAAGTGTTCAGGGACCTGGTGGAATAATGACATTACAAAGAAACTCTGGGACTAAGATCAATGGAGATAGACAATATTCATCTGTCCTTCTATCCATGTATATATCCTGCCAGACATCCCCTAAGGACTGTGATAAGTCATCCCACTAATGCCTCTGTGAGTTCAACAGGAAGCCCAGTTACTCTGTAGCTTCTAGCTGCATTTCTCTCGAAACTGAGGAGAAGTAACATGGTAAAGTGACACTTCTAAATATGTGGGGCTGCTCTCTAGGTTAAACATCTGGATAATCTACAGCAGTGCTGAAACAATTAGCTGATTTATTAATTATTTACTTAATCACAAATTCACTCACAAGTACAAATACAAATATTTTCCGAGTTACACATGTTTAACTTTCTGTTTCTTTTTATTAGAAATTGTATAGTTAGTGTTTGACTATAAATTTAAAATGCACTGGCTGCGGAGCAAATGAGAAAATGAAATGAGAGGGAAACAGTGCTGGCTTCAAATTAGCCGGCATGTTCATTATGTATACACTTGAAGAGTGAGCGAACTCGGATGAAATTATTTAGACAATTCATGCTCTGACAAATTGCCTTAATAAAGCCTCATCCCTTGGTTATGAAAACGAACAAGTCTCTTGTCCCTTTGCTCTGTAAAAGGGGAGTACAGAGGCAGACTGAGAGACAGGGGCAAATTTAAATGAAAAAATATGGGCTGAGAACTGAGACAATAACTCCATGTTAGTTTACTACATTGGCATACAGGTGTGTGGTGTTACAGCAACAATGTGCTGCTCTTCCATTTACTTCCACTGGATCCATTGTGTTGCCTGCCACTACAAGAAGGTGAGAGGGACAAAAAACAACAAGCTTCAGATTCCCAGAGGAGCCATGAAAGTTTGTTCCACTGCACATTTAAGATGCCAAACATAACTAATTAAATCATCCTTAACAAGTAAAGCAGTCCTTTGAAAGTGGAAACTGGAAAAGAAAATTAGATCTTTTAAATATGTCAAATTGATTATACTGTGCTTTTCAAATCTTTAAACTGGCGACAATTTATAGAAATAATGCATCATGAGATATTTGGACCCTTCATCGAGGGAGACATCAAAACTAACAGCTGTCAAGGTTGAGTTGAGTTCAGTCTTAGCAGAAACTTTTCCTTGTACAATTTGTAAGTAATTAACTTGGTAGTTTATCACAGATTCACTACCACAGCAGGTTTCTTTCCTTGATGCCATCTATTTTCAAAGGTCGGTCAGCGACTGATCATAGGGAGGTCATTTTTCCAATCAATATGCTAACACATGTGACATTCTGAAGTTTTCATTCAATCCTGTCTGTCCTGTCCTTAAATCTTTTAGTTTGGGGCAGATGTATTTGTGTGGGCTGCTATTAGGGTGGCACGTTTAGAAAATATTGCCATTGTAATATCTTTTTTTTGCTATATGTAAAAAGAAATTTCTTCAGATACATGCAGTCTTATTCATGTACAGTGACTAACAATTTTCATTATTCTGGGTACATTAAAGTCTATCCACTTCTAACAAAACAACCCCCCACTTTCAGTTTCATGGACCAGTGGCGAGAAAAAAGGTGGAGAGGTATTTAGGAAAAACAACACATTTCTTAATAAATTTTCCAAATGTGTGCCGCAGTTCTTTTATTTACATGTAATCTACCATTTCTAACAATGATAAAATGTATGCTTAATCTACATGGTGGAAGATAAACAGGCTTCAAAGATAAACTTTTCCTGTAGGTTAGTCATGGAGAATGAGAACCATGCGAGTTAGAATTTTGAATTAAGCAGCAAAAAAGTTCAAAAAGTTTGCAAAAAAGTTCAACATTGTATGTCCTGCAAGTATTGCACGTGGGCAAATTGCAATGTCGATGCTGAAACGATACATTGTGCATCCCTAACTGCTACAGTTAACTCTAATATATAGGAAACAGTGACAGTGTATATAAATATATAGGCTAGAAGGCAATGCTGAGCACTGAGTACAGAACAGCACAATCACTGTAGCATCTTGCTAGTGAAACAGGAAAGCTCTGGCCTGGGCAGGACCACTACTTAGGCTAACTACTTCCTGTCAGAGAGATTAGAGAGCAGGACGATCACAGGCTGGCTGGCTGTTTCTCACTTCCTAATGCCAGACTTATAGGACATCTCCACAGTCACAATCAATGACTCATTAAACACTGTGATACATCTGAACTGTGTGTCATGGCAACATGATATGGGGAGAGGGAACGTGGTTATAGCCACCTAAATGAATCTTCCACTATCCTGGTGTGAGATACTCAGTGTAAAAACGTGAGCTCTTCACAACTCACACATCATCAGGACAGATATGACTACCGTATCTCAGCTCTTCATCTTGCTCTCTGCAGGGACTGAAGATCTATCTTTCCCCTCCGTGTGGGGACACTGAGATGGCAGGAAGGCAGGAATGCAAGGAACGCACAAGGGAGAAGGCGCATAAAAAAAGCCCAGAGGAAGTTCAACATCCTGTGTTAAATCGCGTCTGTTTCCTAATGAAACCTGCACTCCATTGTCAAACCAAAGCCATCTCCCTCTGGTCACCACAACCTCCACTAGAAAAGCATCTTGGCATTGCAAAAAAGACAGAATTCAAACAGCTGACTAGAGCTGACATGGAGCATTATCCTGAAAACAAAGTCACTCAGAGGAAACATTAAAGTCACTTCTGAGTAAATTCTAATTGAACTTCTAAAAGAATGGTTTGGGTTTTTTTGTTAATTGTTAGAGGTGCCCCTAAAGAGCGTGGAAAAATAAACATTATGGTTAATTACAAATGTGTTTCCTACATGATTTGCTCCAACAAAACTGAAATGAATGTCGGATGATGACTAGAATCAGTTTAGAATCACTTGCGTTGTGAATATGTAGGTCATCGCAAATACAAAACACACATTTTCTCTGATATGCAGGGAAAAGTTCTGTGGCTGGCTGGGGGTACGGCAGCCAAAAACTGCAGGCCCCTCACTGGAAACAACCACGTGAACTATTAAGAGTCACACCAGACCAATTACTTTGCTCAAGTTCTATTTATGGAACATTCAACAGTCAGCATACATGAAGCTGGGTCAGAAACCATGAGAAAATGTATGTACTTTAAAAATTTCAATTGATTATTAAACTTACTATGTAGCTGGAGGAGTGGAAGGTGTCAAAAAGTAAACATGGGTGCCAAAACTTTAAAAGAAGTGAGACAAAATAATAAAAAATCTTCCACAAAATATATTTATGTGAAGAAGAAATCAGAAAAGAGGGTGACAACAGAGAGAAAAGGGGAGAAAGGAAAAGGAGGGTTGACAGCAAGAGGGGGAGGTGGATGAAGCAGGCAGGAGAGAATCCAGCAATGACGGCAGTGACCAGAGAACAACATGCCAAACCCTGGGAGTCATTTCCTGCTTCATCGAAGACTTTTATGGAATTCTAGCAGCATGGCTAACGTCACAAGGAGTAGGGAGAGATGGAGAGAAAGACTCCATACACCCCCCTCCCCCATTCCCTCCCATTTTCTTCTCTGACCAGCCCCTCTACCCTAAGCTGTCTTATGTGAGGCTGAACAGAGCCAACACAACCAGGGTATCTCCACGAGTGTGTGTAGCAACATTCTCACCAATCATTAACATTTGCTAGCTCATGCCACTTGTTCCAAGACTTGGAAGACTTTCTCAGTTATATGCAAAATGACTTAATATTTGTTGTTTCTAACATAGAGCATGGAGTACACCATTATCACTAAAAAACTTGGCCCTTCCACCTCCAAAATATAAATGCATTTGTAAGAAACATTGATAGCTTTAGCACTTAGTGCAAGCAACAGTTTGCCAGACCTAAAAGCTAAGTAACTTCGAGAACAATCCCTTTAAATCCAATAAAGCTCCCGCCAGCTAATGTTGTTTGTGCAATATTTGTTTTCCCTACCAAATGGTGCAATATTAGCTTTTAAAGAGGAGAGCAGCATTTTTGGAAAACATCAACAAAGTCAGAAAGGGCAGCAATGGTGGTAAGCAATGGAAGGATGAAAGGATTACAGGGGTGGGGGACGAGGGGGCAGTCGATCAGCTGGCTTTAAATACTGCTCTCCTGGAGGACTGCAGGGGGAAATGGACGCAGCATTCGCAACTGTGATCAATAGCTAAGTGCCTTCCTGGCATTTGTGTATTTCATCCATTATCGAAGGCCATTTGAGCCTGCAATGTGGATGAGAGACCTGCAGCACACAGGAAGAGTAGAAATATGGAAGCAGGATACATGTGGACAAGACACATCCACCAGACACCGCTGCACAACCCTGCTCACGTGTGGAAACGCATGCACAAATACTACTCATAAGAACACTGGTCATTTTATAAAAGACTGCAGACGTCAGCACCTTTTCACACAAACCGCTTCGGAAAGCTACTTCATACAGCAACAGATGAAAAACCCAGAGCACTGTCAGCCTTGTGGAAAGCACTTACTGAATCACAAGAGGTCCTTCATTTTGGAGTGTAAGAGACAGACAGACAGACAGACAGAAAGAAAGAAAGGACAGAGAGAGAGATTTATCATTGCACCAGGATGTCCTTTCAATGTGAGACTGACACATTGTCTGCCAAAACTCTGGTATCTACGTGCCCCGTCTCACAGCACCATGAATACGTGCATGTACATCAGGACATGGACAGTAACTATGTATAACCACCACAGCCAAGCAATCAGCAAATCAAACAGTGGCTATGTGACAGCACTCAGAGGTGTTCAGTGAGGACTGTGCCGCACTGTCAACAGCGAGAGCTGGGGAGATATACAAACATGTCACTGACAAAAGAAAGACCCTGAAGATTTTTCCCACAGAGGGTTGTCACATGGGAACAGTTTGCTTGCCGTCTTCGTTAATGTAATTCATTATCTTGCACAGATTGTTTCCTCTCAGCTCAGATGTACACTAGCACATTAATACAGAGTGGTGTCGGTTTTTACAAGAAGGTCTCCAATGAAAAACCATGTTTACTATATTATTTGCTACAAATTTCAAACAAGACCTTGGTCTAAAATGTCCCAAATGATCAGGAAGATCTATTTTCTGGTTTATTCAAAGCATACAGCATCTACAGTATTTTGCCTGTTGCAAGAACAAAATATTGTGTGTCATGAATAGTGTACAGTCTCCTGCAGTGTGTGCCCATGTGGAAAACCCATGTTGTGGACAGGTTAATGATTATAATACAAAGCAACCTGTTGACTCGGGGTAGGAGGGAGACTGCAGTCAAATGAAAAGTCCCCACGCTCACTCTGTGAAACCAGTCAGGAGAAATAAATACACTCTCCAACACTCACAAAGCAGTTTAATCTCACTGCAGAAGTTTGGCCTCTCAGTTAGAGGGTCTATTACATTTAAGCATGCTTCAGCAAGCTAATATAACTGCAGTAATGGTGGTAGTAGTATGATAATACAGAGGGGATCTAAATAGGTTCAAAAATAGTGGAATTGAAACTTGGAATTGCAGTTTGTTTTTGATAAGACTGTGGCACTAACAACCACACACTCTCATGTCCTGTTTTTTTTTTACTTTGGCGGAACAACAACCAACAGCCAACCATGTTCAGCAAATCAAATCTATTGTGAACACAAAGACCTCGAGCCACCGGAATCCTGAGCAGATTAAAAAAAGGACAAGTCATCAGCAAAATAGATACATCCTTAAGAAAAGGAAAACAAAATGGTGACAAGAAAAACAGTTAACTCCCATCACACATTAATGATGCATGTCCCCAATACACAGTGATTGTAATACAACTGACCAATTTCCTCCACAATAAAAGACTATTACAAAGTTACAACTCTGTTATACCTCATGTATCCAACTTTTACACTATCCCACAGAGAAGATGTCAAATCAAGATAAGTGATACTCTTCAACCAGACCTTTAACATAAAGCAAGAACACAAATCAAACAATGGATAAGGCCAGGCCTTGAGTGGAGTTGGGGTGGAAGGACCAATGAATTCATGTCGTCCCACATGCGGCAGCAACACTGCACTCGCCTCGCATAGATGCTGCACAGCTCAGACAACCACAGAGAACAAAGACCTCAATTATGTGGAGCTCTGACAGGAGAGCTAAAAACGGGACCATGGGCAGGGAATAAAACCTTGGAGCGCTGCAGGAATGTTGAGCATTTAAGCACCATCGACACACAACACGCTGTCACTCCCAAGTTGAAATGCCACCACCGCTGAACTTTCTCCAGCCTCAATGAAAAAGGGCAGTGTTCAAGTGGCTGGAACAGAGGACTCTTATGCTTAATTGCACCCAAACTTGTCAAGTGCGTAACTGCAGTTATAGAACAGTGCATTATACAGTGGGGGGAGGGAAGCTGTGTATGGTTTCTTTATACCTTGGGTTACTGACCCATATACACTGCAGGGTAATAAAGAAGGAATAGTAACCCACTGAAATTCTACAAACCTGAAAGAAGAGATTGCGCTGCTATCATGCAACAAAAGGTCAAAGAAACAAAGTCATTAAATAATCTTCACAATTCATATTTAACAGGTTTACTTTTCTGTACCAAGATAATGATGTAGCTTATCCCCAACCTCTGGTTTCATACTTTTTCTCTTTGTGTTTCTGGCAAAAAAAACATAATTTTGAGTTCCCCGCTTGGACAAAGTTGGAGAAATGTCTGTCCTTAGCTTTGGTCAGAATTCAGAATCAGCTAGTATGTTTGCATACAAGGGTGATGTTTACCAAGTGGAATCTTACTTCCCAGAATGGCAACTATTATGAGGCATTTATTGCCCAACAAATATGAATGGATAACACAAGTAAGCCATTGACACACAGAAATTCTGCTATAGAAGGAAGTTAGGTCAGAGGTCAAAGAAAAGGGCTTTCATTACTGCCAACCATATCCACTCTATTACAAAAGGAATGCATCTTAAATCTGCAGATGAACTGTGGATTACTATCATTTCTATGTGTTAAAATCAATTAAAGCTATGCCCCAGCCTGTTCATTACACTTCAGATAAGCGCCTTTGAAAAGCAGTGATTAACTGCTTTGACCCACTTGTTTCAGAGATGTGCATGCATACCTAGTTTCTCCACGAGCTTGAGCATTACTCCACCGATGTGGATTTCCCCAGTGACCCTCAGCGACACGTCCCTGTGGAGGTCGGTGACATGCATCTTCAGTTCCCACGTCCCGTCGGCATAGCAGCCATCGGGCATCCGGATCCCATCCAGCGCCATCCTGCCAAACAGACCCAGAGTCAGGAGAGGAAAAGTTTCCAGGTAAACTGGAACAAAACTGGAACACTCTCAGAACTATAACACTCCCAAAGTATTAGAGTTTTGGAGTGAAAATAAACCGTCTGGAAAAGAATAGATGTAGTGCAAAGACAATGCATGCAGGGTCCTGAGAAAGAACTGTACTGTTACATATTATCAGACCTTCGGCTGATATTTGTAGGCATGTGTGCTAACGTAAGTATTGTAGTTTAACTTGAATACTGTTCAAGCACTTTGAGTAATTTAATTTCGAGATATGCGCTTCTACTCCAAGGAAACTAGACATATATAATCCATGCATTCAAAATATCTGTGGTTTCTGGTTACTTTGCAGGTTAGACTGCTTTAATCAAACCAATGTTATGACAGGGTGTAGGAGGGGACAATATGACAGTATGTGTCCACTATCAAAGATGTTACCATAACATTATGCTAGACAGTGGCAGCTATCCTCAAAGTGTTACAGTTTCTAACACATCAAAGTGTTAAATTGCTGGACAAGGATAGCTGACATAGACTAGTTGACTAGTCATGGTTGGTATTACTCAGCCTGTAACACAACGTTTGCATAATATGTTCAGTTTCTCTGGAAGAGCTCTCCAACGTCAGAAAAAGTGACCCTGACGTTGTCATACAAGTTGTAGTAATGTCATCAAGGTTACTATATGCCAGCCTGTAGTATACGCTGGAGTTTGAACAATATTTACCAATACAACACAAAACTGTAGGCAATATGGTGGATTTGGTTATGATTTTGGCATCAAAGTAATGAGGTTTCTCTCCTTGACATTAATTACACTGGATTTGACAAGATAGGCAAACATTTCCATCTGATTACTCTATCCAATAACAATTTTAAACTGACTTTCCATTGACACACTGATGATAAAAATCAGATATACTATGACAGAGGATTTTTTTTAAATATTGCCCAATGTTAATGGGGTCCATCCTTCATTGAGAGTAGCCTACTTTTACGTTTGCTGCTTGACCTTATACCTATATATACTGCTGAATCAGTCCAATTTTGAATGCAGAACTTATGCACTCTTACACTTATAACAGAGAATCTTTCCAATCTACTTTTACTTTAGTAAATACTGTTATGACAACACAACAGTGGTAACAGATGATTAGCTCATTAATGAACATTTGACCCTCCAGGATGATTCAGACAGGAATGAAGGAGAACAAAATCAAAACAAATCTACTGTTTGCCCATCCCCTGTGATCCTCCTCAAGCTCCTTTATGGGAATAAGAGGCGGCTTGTTGTGTGAAGTCAATGCCAAAAAAAGTTACATTAAAGCCCATCTGTCATTCTTTGATGTAAGGTTTTGCGGTAGAGAGTGGCCTGGCGATGATCAAAACCGCCGTCCAATCAATAATCACGGCAGAACAAAGGCTACAGGTCCGCGGCTACAAGTTCAACAAGGACCGTTGGCAGCATTTATCTGCGCAAATGTGCCGGTTCTCACCTGTTAAAAAATAACGGTAATGGCACTCTTACAAATAGGCAGAGGGGTTAGCTAATTATGTAAGCCGGGTCCGTACAACAGTTCCCCGGCTACATGTACACTCGCTCAGTCGGTCGTTTAAGGAGTAAGCTCAGTAGAAAGTGTGTCTAAAAGCAAAAGAAACTGAAATTTCCCAAAAAGTGTGGTTAATTGAAACGTCGGTTAAGCATAGAAGCAGCACGACAACCAAAAAAAGCGTTTTCATATTCCATAGCGGCGATACGAGCAAAGCTTTGAGGACGAACATTTAACTCACCTTCACAAAGAGGGAAAAAAACACACTAAAAGAGTCGAGTACACGGTACAAAACAAGTCCCCCCTCTTTAAATCATGTATAAAGTTATTTTAAGGCAATAACAGTAGCAAGAAATCCCCGAAGAAGTCGCCGAAGAAGTGCAGTATCCCAAACAGTTTTCCCGCAGGCTTCGGTTTAATGGAGTCCAGCCGTCCCTCTTTCTCCCTCCCTCTTTCCAGCAGCAGATAACGTCACTGCTCCAATCCCACTTTTCCTTTCATACTGGGGGCTTTTCTGCTCGCTTACTGGTGCCCCAGTCACATCACACACGCACACACACACACACACACACACATACAGAGACATACTCAGGACCTGTGAGTGTGAATAGTGGGGTTAATTCTCCCTTTTTGACCTTTTATGTTAATCAGAGAGCCACTTTTTAGAGATGGAAGTCGTGCTTTTTATCATTATTCGAGCAGTAATCTGGTCTGATATTCAGCATCAAGACATTTAAAAATGTCCACTTCTGTAACTCAAACAAGTAGCCTATGTTACAAGTTTTTGTTTATAACTATTACAACATTTTTATCATTTTTATGGAATATAAAAAGTAATGCAAACTACAATGTTTACCTCTTGACACAAGGAATATCTCCCAAAACTTTCCACTTCTAGTTTATCTCAAATAAGAAAAACAACCTGGTATTCATGTGTTTTGAGTGTCACTACCACTTTGGGCTCAGTTAATATTAAACAAGAAAAATAAGTCTCAGCAATATATAATGCAAATGTGAACAGAATCAGGTATTCTCGCATTTGTATTTGTGTTTTATTACAGATTTTTTATCAAATTGCAACCCCCCACTGAACAAAATTCAAGGGGTTTGTGGCGAGGATAGCGGACATGCAGTTGAGATCTCAAGCTGCCTTTTATGGCAATAGTGCTGCTGAGCCTTGCAGCAGCATCCAGGGACCTTTGAGTCTTTAGCCCCAGGAGTAAGAGCACTGAAGAGCAAGCCATTTTGGTTTTTGTCACTTTTACAGTTTTATTATCTTGTTTCTCCATTTTTTTCCCCTTTCAGTGTAGAATAATACCTTATTAAAAAGCCCCAAAAGGAAGACTAAACTGTAGAAATTAGCCATTGTCCACATATATCTATTTTCATTCCTGACACATACATGTACATATTTAAGTAACAATTTAATAAAGTAAAGTAACTGGTTCAGGTGGGGGTGACTATTTCACATATTCTTTGGAGTTTTGAAGTAAGAAAGGCAATTATATTTAATTATTTTATAAAATCTTACTCTGCGGTGTAGCATAGCTGTCGGCAAGTAATAAAAAGTCCATTGTTGACTTCTGACATAATATAATGGAAGTGAAACATGGAGATGGAAAGTAGAGTGACAGTGTTTAAAAACTGTACTTATGTGCAGTAAATGAATAATATACTTAGTTACTTAATCTAATTTCACATATGAAACTCACATTTTCATGTTCTCCTGCCAACTATATTTAGCTCTCGCACAAGGTCAATCATTATGCTGTACCACAAATTCATTAAATTACAAAAACTAAATAACAGTTTAGTTTGATTTGCAAAAAAAGATCAGAAAATAATCATCTGCGGGTCAACATCATGTGTTTAATGCTTTATTTTCCCCAAAAAATTTGTAATGGAACATCGTCACCAGTATCTGTGATGACAGCATGCATGGGGATCATTGTAAAATAATGCAATGCATGTTATCAGTGTGTGAAAATTATAGCTTTCGTCATCACTGAAGATAATATCGGCTGCAGGTTGTTGTTCACGTCTTCACTGCTGTTGAGGGGGTAAGGATGGAGAAAGGCTTCCTTTTTTAAAGCACAATACACACCGCAACACGCACTCTATGTGGTCTGCAGAAAAGACCCATGAATCATCAGTGTTTCTGGCTCGGACCCCTGGTAAACTCACTCAGCTCCAATCCTCCAGCTCAGGAATCTGGGCCTTCAGACTACAGTGAGCGTCAAAGCGATTTATAAACTCTCCCTGTAGCTCTGGCCCTCTCATCGGCGTCTGGCACCCGAACCGTTGCCTTTTATAGGCTGTGTTTTAATTGCAGAGTAAACATTCGAGTCAGTCAGATGCGGAGCAGGAGAGTCGGTCAGATAGGGAGATAGCTTGGCGGCTCATGATGTGGATGAGGAGGTGAACGAGAGTAAGAGGAGGCAGAGATGGAGGGTGTGAGGGGATGGCTTCAAGAGGGTTTACACTGTCTGCATGAGTCATCTTTAGAAAAAACAATGTTCAGTTTTTCAGCATTTTATATGGGTGTGACGTTTCAGAAGTACAACTTTCATGTTTTTTATGCAGATTTAACATATCAATGCTCTTGCAAATAACACAATTAGTTAAAAGGAAATATAAATGGAGAAAGGGCACTGGACAACAGATGGTCAATGGGTCCTTTGTTCCAGCATTACCTATAAATGGCTGACCTCTTCTGGCCAAACACAGAACAACAGGACCAAATGCATTATTTATGAGAATCACCTCTGTCCTAACTGCTCCCATCTGTGAGCCTTGCTTGTGCAGATGTTGCTTAACAGTATTAAAGCGCAAGTAACTCATGTGGAAGCCATGCCTGCTTGTGGATTACAATGCTGCCTATTCACAATCTAGAAGTCAGCTTTGTTACCAACATCAGGGGGTGCCTGGGAAAGAATCTGATCTGCGTTTCAGACGAACAAACAGCTCTATTGTCCTCCGAAGCGATGAGACTATGTTCCTCTGGAAAAGTCAACCTCCTACGCAAGAGCAAAAACAGATCCCAAATTCAATATTGTTTTCCTCTGCTGTTATCTGTGGGATGTGATAGATTAAGAAGAAGTAGTCATTGTGTCCAAAAAAGAAATGCTTTAATAAAAGGAAATAAATACAGTGCTTTGGATGGCAGTTAGAATCCATTACAGGCATGGGTTATTGCACAGCTCTAAGGACAGACAAAAACACTTTCCCAGACTTTCATTCAAAATTAGAGCAACAGTGGTACACACAAATCGAACACGTCATTCAATACACAAATGATAAACTTAATTGCTTATTTCTCTTTCTCATCCAGGAAATGATTAAATGAGGTTGCAGGCCTTTCCTTATTAAGTTCAGAAATTTCCAAAGACGCACCTGTGACAGCGATCAATTCTTTTACTTTATAATGGCTTCAAAATGGTGTCAACATCAGTCATAAACTTACAAACAAACATGTAACAGCAGACATGCCCCTGATGCCTATAGTATCTTTTAACAATAAAAAAATACACCATCATTTAAAATGCTGTGCGTTAAATGCTCATTGACAAAGGTACTATGTATCTTGACAAAGTTTTCTTTCTTTTAGCGAGCAGAGCAAAGTCTGTGCTTGAATCGAGAGTGGCAAGAATGGGAAATGTAGAAATTTCACATACATTTTGGAAAACACACAGCCACAAACACTGGCGGGAACATTGTTGTTATTATTGCAATGGTCTGTCCACACTCATACAAGATGTATGTGCTGTTTCTGAACCCACACAGTGTGACCTAAAGATGGAGAGGCAACAAAGGAACTGTCCTTGTATTTTGCATTGCATTGTCAAAAATCTCCAGAGTAAATTGCACGCCTGCCATCCAAGTAATATGTTAAAACTGCTTTCTGCATCTGAAGTACATGCTCAGCAAAAATTAATTAAAAAACATTAATAAGAGGCTGTTTTCTACATCCTTTCTGTGCAATTCATAGCTGATGAATGGGCAAAATCGACCAGATCATAGAAACGCTTTCATATCACTCCCCCTTATTTGTCCCTGCGTCTATACTACATCCTAGTCACCTATCTGGTCATCCAACAGGCAGCCTGGTTTCAGTTAGTAGGCCTTTGCTTAAATAACACAGACATTTAAAAACCCAATAAATTTCATTGCGTGGTGGACCAGTCAACAACAGCCCTTGATTGTGTGAAACAGTAAAGCGGCAGCTTGCACCATGGCAAATTAAAATAAGCTCTTTGATAACTATGATATTGCAAACAAATAGGACACAAAGAAAATTTGACACCGACAGTAATCAAGCCTGTCAAAACTAACCCATAAACATTAATCTGAGGGTAATTCCATTTCTTCATCCATCGCAAATGTCTTATAAATGCTTTGATTGAAAATCCACAAATAATCCATTAAATAATACAAAGAAGTTTCTTACATGTGTGTTGGCACTCGCTGTAATGTCTTCTTGTTCCAACATCCATTTACTATTATTATAATAACATGCAAAGTGAGTCTGTTTTCTTCAGCATAATTATTACTACACATGTGTTTTTATAAGGACCACATGTGACAAGTGTATGGCCCATCATTACTGAAGTGATTTTTTTTTTTTATGAACTGCTCTGACAAACCTAAGGCAAGAGTCATGATGAGCAGCAAGTTATTTTTATAGAAAACAAAAAATTTGCTGCCTCCAGTTGTCCACATTTGTTGAATCTTTTTCACAGTAAATTTGCTAGTGTCAATTAGGCAATGACACGTCTAGTGGGTGGAAAACACACAGGTTTTGAAGTCCTCAGAAACCCTTTCTTCAAGATAGGCTGACATATCCACTGTTCAAAAGGGGAAAGTGTGAATTGGTCACAGAAAAGGCAAATGAGATTACAATTAACTTTCGTGAGCTATGTATTACAAAAGCTTCCAAATAAAAAAGAAGCTACTTTAACCCTAGGCCAGTTACTTTTTCATAGAGAAGGAATTAGCTTTAGCGTTACTAAAGCCAAGCAGCTAACAAGCTAGACATATAAATGTTATTTGGCCACAGGTTTAAATCTCATTTTCCCCAAGATGAGATCCGAGTTCTCCATCCACAAGAGCTTGAAAATCACTAGGAAAAATATTTTTATTTTTTTAAAGAAAAAATAAATCTAGTACCACTGATTTCATCTGGATATTAATATAAAGATATAGAACAGAAAAAATAGTTTGAATGACTGCGATGGTGTTTGAGTGAGACCTCTTGTCTTGTACATGACATCATCAAGAGATTTGTAGACATAAACTGCGTGCAACTCTTAAGCTCTTGTTTAAGAGCGTAGATACGCATGCATGACATGATACATGTTGCATGTGGTTGTGTAAATGTATACAACATGAAACATTGGAACTAATGATGCAATGTGCAGCTGTACCCCAACTGTTGTTAGTAACAGATATAGTGGCAGACAACTAAACACAAAAGGAAATTCTGTTTTAGTTGACTGTGTAGTATATAAAAGTGGTGCTTTTCTTTTGTTTTAATTTGGTGTGTTTAAAAAGGCAAACAAAAAATAATAGAGGGAGAAAAACAAACTGCATCTTTGTTAAGTCTTCATACAGTTAGGTCCATAAGTATTTTGACAGTGACACAATTTTGGTAATTTTGCCTCTGTACACCACCACAATGGATTTGAAATGAAACAATCAGGATGTGGTTGAAGTGTAGACTTTCAGCTTTAATCCAAGGGGTTCAACAAAAGTATTGCATTAACCATTTAGGAATTACAGCCATTTTTATGCATAGTCCCCCGTTTTCAGAGGCTCAAAAGTAATTGGACAATTGACTGTCAAGCATTTTCTTGGCCAGGTGTGGCATATTCCCTCGTTATTCCATGACAAACTAAGCAGATAAAAGGTTTGGAGTTGATTCCAAGTGTTGAACCAGCATTTGGTACCTATTCAGGGGAACTCTCAATATGAGGTCCAAAGAGTTGTCGATGCAAGTGAAAGAGGCCATCATTAGGCTTAAAAAAAAGATATCTATATATCAGAGAGATAGCAAAAACATTAGGAGTGGCCAAATCAACAATTTGATACATTCTTAAAAAGAAGGAATCCACTG
>JBBPCS010000374.1:4353424-4373935 GCA_037974645.1 Hollardia meadi | reverse complement strand
AGTTGAAATGATTTCCTTATTTTTCATGAATGTCTACATTGGTAAAATTATACATTTAGGGTATAATCAAATGAAATTTTACAAGTAGGCTAGGCCATCACAATAAGAGTAATAGATCAATTCTAATACAGTAGAGGTTTGGGGTTCTCTTAAAAGAAAGATGCGTATATATCGGTATTGGCATTCGGCCTAAATGAGTTTGAAAATATTGGCATATCGGATATCGGCAAAAATCCAATATCGTGCATCCCTAATTGCCATGGGGAATTACTGAGGGACACAGGAGTAGGAAGAGGTTTAAAAGTAAGGGATGATGGGCAAAGACTGTGAACAAGAACCAGGTTAACTGTTAAAAAAAGATAGACAAGGAAATTGAGTGTGGGAGAGTTTGGGAAAGATGGAGGAAGCACAGAAGTGGGTGGGGAGGGTGTGATAGACATGAAAGGGCTCATCAAATGAAACATACTGTATGTGGAATGTGCTTTGATGCTGGTCTGGGACTCTTCTTGGCTATAGCATGACAAACATATCAGCTACCTTTCCTTCATTAGGGTTTTCTCACTTTAGGTAGGGAGGGTCAAGACAGAATACTAGTGTAATGTTAATGTAATGTTAGTTTAAAAAAGTGTACTACTTCCGCTTGGATTTACTATGTGATGAGTACACAGACCCCGGGACCTCTCAGTTCAGCATTTTTAATGGGGGTCAATACACCCAGAACTAGGACAGTGATGGACCTCTAAGAGGTCAAATGCACACACCATGTTAGGGGGCTATAGTAAAGGCCCACAATAGCTCCTCTGTTCAACTCATCACTTGTCCTTGGCTCTCAACGGAGAGCTTTGTTCATTGCCCTAAGAGCTAGAGCTAGTGATGGTGGTTCATTAATGATGCTCATACTGCCAGAAGGGATGAGAGAAAGAAAGCACTAAGAAAGCGGGAGACGGGGCTGGAGAGATGAAAATTGGAAAAGAAGGGTGGGATTATGAAGACCAGCATGTTTATTTCACATCCATTGTTTTAAGTGGTCTTGCCCAAGTAGTTGAATGAACCATCTTTGTCTGTTCGCTATCCCTGCAAGAGGTTGATGCAAAGGTTTCCTCAAAAAGCAGCAACAGCAGAAGAAACAAACTCTGGGTCACAGCACAAAGGGAAAGGTTCTAGCAACTAGGCACAGTTAAGGCTGCAATGGAGAACTGGGAGAGCAGCCTGAATCCATTTCAATACAGCCATTTCTAACTGAGCCCAGGTCTAGTTCTAAATATTAAGACTGAACAGGAGTGAACCACAACAGAAAGGAAAATCTAATTCTATAAGGACCCAAGCTCTACTAGGAGAGAGGATATAAGCTAGCAGATCTAGTACAGCAGTAATAATAAAAAAAATGTTGGCATTTTACAGTACCTTGGCAGCGTTTGCGCTTGTGACATGTAGTTTTAGCACTCGTCTGATATCCACTCCATTTGAACAGAAAAGGGAGGTAGAAAGGGGGTAGGTGGGAGAAAACTAACAACCAAGAGAGAGTGAGTAATGGCCATTACCCTGGTGTCAGTCACACAGGCTACCATTGTCATCACTCTTGAACAGGTCAATCTATCAAGTAGCGCTGTGATCAGGTTACCACTTCAAGACCCTGGACACAGAGCCTGTAGTGGTTACCAACAGAACCTGGTGGCTATGGGTAGATAGCATGACAATAACCTCAAACAAGGTGTTAATAATAGGCTGGGGTACACATAGGACTAAGTTCAAAATACAGCGCTACTTGACAAGATGACTGAGGTAGCATCTGTTTTACACTCATTATAGAAATCTACTGTCTACACTGTAAAAGGTAAACATGTCATAAATTTAACAATTTCTTTCAAATCTTACACTTTAGGATTTGTTTAGGCATATGTGTACTATTATTGGAAATCATTTTGTTTATTAAAATACTTAAAGTTCCTCTCCCACACAATATAAGACTAAAATAAATACAAATAAACACAAATACAAATAAACACACAAACAGTACAAAACCTTAAAAGTTCCTGACAGCATCTCGCAGTACATGTTTCCATTTGGGTTCATAAACAGACTATATTTTGTATATTAGAACTGTTTTATGTAAAAGATGTTGAATTCCATTCATTGAGGGAGGAACATACTGACCACAAATATACAAGAAATCTGTAAGAGTATAATATTATTCTTACTTGGAGCTGGAAAGATGAGAAAAATTAGATAATAAGAAATGTAAATTGATGCACCTTTTTTTTTAAAAATTGTGGGTTAATGTTACAGTAACAAATTAAAATCAAAATCAAACTAACAGCAGCTCTATTTCAATTAAATCACTTACATAAGTTGTAAGTGGATGTCTTGATCTAATATTTAAAAAGACCTCCTCAGTATTTGTTAATCAAATAAGCAAAGTCCACAAGTCTCAGCTAAGATCTAACTAAATCATTCCAGCCGTGATAACACAGACATCAGACTTGCAGTAGAGGTGAAAGGCTGAGGAGGAGGAGGAGGAGGAGAGACCTGCTGAGTGCACAGGAAGTTTGTTTGCTCTAAATGCCATTAGTAAAGTCCATCCATCTCGGCTGTTATGCCAAGATGGATCCATCCCGAAATAGGTGTTCCCTAATGACTGGAATATTGACGATGCACAGAATCCTCATGTGGATGTACTGAGGAACAATTAATTTATGGATAGTGTATGTCCATCCTTGAGGGTTATCACACTATATATACCTTTTTGGACTGCACCATCAATACTAATTTTCAACTCAGACAAAACAAATCCAGCTGTTGTTGTCACTGTGCAGAGCAGGTTTAGACAATCTAATGTTGATTAAAAGGTAAAATACTCTTTCCACCTAAACATTTCAAGCATTTTTGATATCTTAAGCAAAAATTACAACTAAATCTAGCAAACACACAACAATAAATAAATATACAAAACATTTTAAAAATCCAAATGGCTAGTATTTTAGATGAGCAATTTTCAGTTCTTTTCTCATTCTAAGAAATGCTGTGTGTTCCCAGTGACACGTGCGGGTTAAATAATATGTAGTGTACACAACAAACGCATGGGCCTTGCCTACCACATACCATAAGTGTTATGCTGACAGATGACCCGGTGCCCAGCCTGCTGGCTTTATTTTCCCTTGACGTCTAAGACGCCTGACAGACTGGGACACACCCTATAGTTGCCACGGTAGGCTAACTGCTCTATACCCATATTCACACAAATATGAGAGCAGCTAATAGTGAATACAGTCGACCGATCCTTTTCCAATTAAATCTAAATATTAAAATACAGTTTATAAAATCCATGAACAGTAATGGCCTTGCGGCCATTTTTAGCCAAAAACTGCTAGAACCTCTCTGATGGTACAACAATCTGCTCAAACGACAGCGAGAAACAGAGAAAATGAATATGTGGTGATGAATTTGAAGGTGGATAGGGTGTGAGGATTGTAAAACGTCTATACATAATGTACTATAAATCTAAATGACAAACTCTTTATTCATCAAGGAAAACATTTGTGAAGGAAAATTCCATCATTTAAACCCACAAATCCATCTGTATTTCTTCTAATATAGTGACGCAACTATTGTGAAAACTACCAGTCTATATATGACAATAGCCAAGGGTCCCGGAGGTAGGAGGTCAAAGCGGCCATTGGCAGCCCCTGTTCCACTGTATCCCTGCAAATTCCCTTATATTGCAACACTCATGGTAAGAAGACGTTTCAATCATTTCCGTCCACCCTGTGGCTAGACTGCAAGACTGCAAGTGTGTCAGACGCATTTCTTACTCTCATCTCACGCAACAGGCTCTTATTTTAATCTCTGCAGCTGTCTTAAGTTACTACGTAAGTACAAGGAGAAAGAAGCGAAAGGAAGAGAGCAGAGAGAGGGAGGGGGAGAGATAGTAGGAGAAACGTTTGTACTGCAGTAAAGTCAAAGTGCAGCTCCCTGGCTTTATGATCCATTTATCTATTGTAATGCAGTTACAATAGATAAAGCTGACTTATGGCTCCAAGTGCCTCAGATTATTAGTTCCAAGATATAGTATTCTACTGTAAAGGCTCCCTGCGATAAAGACCAAAACAAGGTAAATTAACAGGATCCATCACTCGTGTGGAAAACAATCTGCCAACAAAAGCAGCAGGAGGGTTTCGAACATATGCTCAATAATATTACAAGTTCCAAACATTAAGGCAAAATATAAGAACACATAAAAAAATACAGCCAGCATTGAGTTTTAATAACATACTGTGTCAGGGTATGTACGTATTTCTCACTAAATTATATGGCGAATAGAATTATACAGCACTATTCACCCTCGCAGTAACACACCTCACCCACTGGACAAGCTAAGGTCATATGATCTATGTGTTGTGCAATAGAGGAGCCTCTGAGTGTCACATAATGAATTTGTGTGTCCTTGCACTATCTTTCATACACTTGGCTTGCAGATCATCTGATTCCTCTGCCCTATGTGAGTGTTTATATACGTGCCTCCATGTACAGATCTTTTAGTGTCCATGTGTACATGTACACAAATGCTTGTGGACCGGAGTTCTTCGTTTCAGGAAAGGTGCGACAAACAAGTGACGATGCAAAACTGACCAGTAATTGCTTTCCTCTGCCATGTTGATGACTTTATTTATAGATTTTTATTTTTATCTGAGAAGACAGTGTCCTGACATGTAAGCGACACTACAGTGCACTAGACCCCAAAAAACTGAGACCTTGCATGATTAATACCAATTTAACAGTGAGTAACATTCATTCTGCAATAATTATTCAAATACAATGTTACAGATTACCTTGGTGATGTTTTGATGTGTGTTTCTGTGTCCCTTACACATAATTTGCTTGGTTTGTATGATGCAGACTAAACATTTCCAGCTCTGTTTTAACAGTAGCAGCATCTTTTCCCTCTCTGCTCCTCTCAATTTATCTGCCACATTCATACACCCACACATTCATCACCAGTGAAGGTCCTGTAGATCTGGCTGCCTTAAGAAGACTGATGAATCAAAGGACCTCTTTCTTATTGCCTTTCACAGCTAAAGGCTGCTACATTTCGCCTGAGCCAACCCCACTGCGACACAGACGTGCCAGAATGTACAAGCTGCACCTGCTTTACATTGGGAGCATGACATGACAGAACCCACACTCATGAGAATGGAAGCACGTATGCCATTCATTTCTCTTAAATTTATTACTAATAACACCCACGGGAGCAATTCCTCACTGCCCTAGCACAGCACTATAAAATGTGTTTTTACAAGATACTGCCTGCTTGTGATTAAAAAAAAATACTGCAGGGTTGGTGAATGCAGCAGTGTACAATTTTTGTGTTTTGGTGAGTGAACAATAATGTTTTGGCCATCTGTTCCAACTCCAAACTACACTCTATGTAAATATTCACCCTCAAATCTAATTATAACTAAGTTATTAACTGCTTTTATTCAGGCTTTGGTTACTAGAATGGATGCTTTAATGCTGTGTTGTTTAGAGAATCTGATACAGTTTGTAGCTTTTTTCTAGATTTGGGGGCTTCTGTTACACATTCCTAATATCATACTACATTATCCTTAATCTTCTACTCTTCCCCCCGTTCCTCCAGTTCTCTCACCATCTTTGCTATCCACAGTCCTGACCACCAAATCCGTCTCGAAGGTGTCCTGCATTTGCTGGCCACGGAAATGATTCAGGTGCTCCTGCTCGATGAGATCACTTTCCTCTTCCTCTAACGGAAGCCAGGTACCGTCAATAAACCACTGGCCTCTCATGACCGGAATATGGTCTTGTTCTGTAAGACAGTAAAAAATAACATGGATTTAGATACAAAACAATTAATTAATTCTCGGGACAAACATTTTGCAGCTAGCCTTATGGGGCCAGGAGCCCATGAAGTCATTTACACTCAAATGTTTACTCAAAGTAATTCTACATTTTGTTTTGGTCTTTATAGAATAAAAGTTCCATGTAGATTTTTTTTAATTTTTTTTTTTACCCCCAATAGCATTAAGAAGCTGTTTTTCTTGTGGGTGACACGGTATATGCTTTTGCCAATAGCTTCACACTAAAGTGGCAGTAAGATTGCCAAGATATGCACTCGTGCCCAGCAAAGGCAAGGAATAGCAAGACTGCAAGCTAGTAAATATGGATATAAACAATGCTGGTTTCAAAACATATTTTAAACAAATTTGCTTTGCAAATGTTCTAAATTTCATTAGACTTCAAGGACACACCCAATGCATTTTGTCTCGTAAACACTGAAAGTAAACAAAACTTTTGTCTTGTTTAATAAAAACTCCACAAGATATCACTCCCCAATGCAATAGTCTCTTTCTAGTAGCGCATCATTTTCAGGATGAATTTGGGATGACGTAAACCGAAGTCTGGCAAATCTAGGAGGGCCAACTCTCAGGGGTTAATGGAGCGAGGCCAGTTTTGATTACAGTCCTGAGTCACATTATTAACTAATTCTCTGGTGGGGAATGAGTGCATGAGCAGTTTTGAATGTAGACATAGTTTGCAAAAGAGAGGGTGCTTTCTTCACAGATTTAGACTGCTCGTCTAGACAAATATAAAAACACAAGAGCATGCTCCTTTTTACAGAGCCAACCACAACTCCAAGACTAAAGATAGACACACAGTAAAGACACACTGATAGAGGCTTACAGTATGTACTATTCACTCATTTGTTAAGGTCTGGTAAGAGAATCTAAGTTAGATGATAAGTCTTCTCATGAGTGAAAATGGAACTTTTCACCTCATTTGCTATGTTTGCACGTCAGAGCAGAAAAACATATTTCAAAACCTTCCTTTTTTGTATTTTAATGGATGTTTCACTTCTTGGATTACAGTATACCAACAACCCTTCCCTTCCACATCTCCTATTACATGAGCTGGCATGAACTCTCTCTCCAAAACTCATAAGCTTTTGATTAGTTTGTATTCATCTCCTCTTGTATTAGTTTCCATCTCCAATGTAGAGCATCAGGATCTTCAGTGTTAACATGACACGATGCTAACTGTGGTATAGGCCCAGCGAGGGTCTGAGCTGACTACAAAGGACTTACATCCACAGCGTGAACATTCAGGAAAATAACTGCTATTCTAAATGTCACTTGATGTTATCCTTCAAAAGGACCGGCTACCCATGAACCCTTTCAACCGAGGTCAGGTTTTCTGAGGCTTCTGTTGTGACCGCCTTCATTTGTTTGCTGCTTTTTTCCTGGAAATATCCATGAATTAGTTAGCACAGATCAGCTGAGTCCGATTGACTGACTTCCTGTGTTGTTTAGATTCCCAAAAGACGAGGCTAAGTAATTACTTGGCCAATCAAGAAACTTCAAAACAATGCAGACCTCAGCAAATCACTTGAATAATCAGCTGCTATGTTGTGTGAATTTATCAATAAACATCAGACTTGTATTGTATCAGACTCATTTATATGTAGCCGTCAGCCATTACACTGCAGAAATAATATATGAGGTACAGGCACTAAGCACACAACAGGAAATGCTGCATATGGACATGCACTTAAAGATGCTACTGAGACCTGCCACCAGCAGTAACATCATTTGTGACTGAGGCAGAGCAAAAACACATTTAAAAAAAATAATACTCACGCTTCCAGTAAACAGGATTGCATTCCCTCTCCTTAATATCCACCTCATAGAGCCCTCCCCGGACACAAACAGGCTCAACGGTGATTTCGATGCCGTCAGGGTCCCTCTCATCCGAGGACACGGTGGATGTGTCCAAGGAGCCCGGGCCTCCGTGCACACTGCTGGTCCTCGTCTCCACCGGCACTGCGCCGTTCAGTCCTCTACTCTCCACGCCGTTATTACCGCACTCTTCCTCCCCGTTGCTGACCTGGGAGCCTGCTGCACCAGGGTTCAGCTCACAGTATTTCCGAAACATAAGCTCAATTTTAAGCGAGTCATGCCCGAGAAATGGCTTCCAAGTTTTCTTGTCCTCTTTGTAAAACCACCGCACCTCCTCCGGACCGAGCTCCGTGACTACCTCGCTGAAGCGATGTCTGGAGCTGTTGGACCGCGACCTCTTCCTCCTCTCGAACAACGGACCAGCGTTGTTCCCGTCGTTGTCGCTGTACTCCAGAGCGCTGCTGTCGAGGTAGGCTGCCGGGGAGCTCAGGTCCAACAACAACCCGTCCTGGGTGCTGTGGTGTCTGGCGTGTAGAAGCGGCAGGTGTCCGTCCAGACCCGACTGGACTGAGGACATCCCTGCCTGCATCGTGTCGTCCATGGGACTCATCTCGTGACAGAACGAAAACACATCGCTTCCCACGTCCCACTCGTTGTTGTTGTTGGTAGCGTCGACGCTGACCGGTGAACCTTTACCGTCGCTGCCCAAAGAAGAGCTTAATGTGGAGGTCTTGGTTGTAATGTTGAAACTGCTCATTACTATCTGAGCAACCCAACCTCTCTACCTCCGCGTCTGTCACTTCGCCCGAGCAATGTTTTGGCTAGTTCGAACAGCTGGCACAAAATTTCATCAGTGCAAAAAATAAGAGTTTAAACAAAATTGAAGACATTCAGCCAAGCTACCAGCGCACCGCAGCTGTCGCTACATCAGCTCGTTAGCTTGCTAGCTAGCTAAGCTAATGAAGCCGGTTGGAGAACTCCAATGCTAGCTTATTAGCAAGTCTGTAACGTTGCAACCGGAAAGCCTGTTCACCCTTTTCTCCTCCTCTAACTAACATAAACCTGCGTCGAACCACTTTCCTGTCACCGAGTCGCTTTAGTCCAGATTGATAGGAGTAATAACACAGTCACCATACTTTGAGTATTCCCGTCTGATCCATTCGTTGTCCAAACAAATCTCGCATAGAAACAGTACTGTAGTGTGCGTAATGAATGTGGCTTGACAGCTGACGCACAGATCACAAAATTCATTCGTGAACGCGCACGTAGAAACGCGCAAACATGACGACCCTCCTGTCATGAAATGCATTGTTCGTATTGGCCACGAGATGGAGACAAACACTTATGAATGACTATGGGCCTTGATTCGATCGTTTATAACATGCAACGACCTGATCTCACACTAGAGGGCAGCAAACACCAACTCATTATGAAGCTAATCCCTACATCGCAGCTGGTCTGCTTCTCTTGGAGGGATTAGAGTGAGTTTACTTTCTAAAAGAACACACTTACAAACTGCTGCAAACTTTCTAGTCACGGAGGCTGACAAAATAACAGGAACAGCCAAATACAACATCACTGCAAACTTTGCTGCAGCCACAAAAGTTTAAATAGAGAAAAGCAAACACCTTTCTGACAGAGTCTCAATACAAATTCTTTCTTCAAGGCTATTTTCCATAAATTATTCTTGATATATGACTAATTTACTTATAGAGTTAAATACAATGTAGATTAATGCAATCATCTCCTGTAATGAAAATCAAAATGAAGCAAGTAGCCAAGTAATTGCTTCTGAGTTTAAGCTCATTGGTGTCATTGAACTCCAAAAGCTATTTGTCATGTATCTGTTCTAGTGCACCACCAGTGTGTTTACATCTTTGTGTGCGAGTGCATGTTTGCATAATGCACGTTTTGTATAGCGCCACTTGTGTGTGTACTGCTGGTCCAGGTGATCCTGGGGCCATGGTGTGGTCTGTGAAGAGAGAAGGAGAGGGATAGGAGGCCCAGGCAGCTGTATTTGGGATAAACAGACATTACCCTGCTGTGTTCTAATTTACTGCAGAGTGGGAATTAAACTTTAAACTCGTCCCGCCCCTCTGCAGTCCAATACTCCAAGCTTCTGGCCATCAACAGTCACTTGCACAATGTGCGTTATTAAAGTGTTACTCCACCCATAATCAGTGTTTTTAGTATCAAATTCACACCCCCTTGTAGGCTTCAAAGGTAGTTGTAAAAGTGTGGTCTTTCATGACAAGACACAGCTTCTGAAGGAGCTTTGGATTTCTTTTTTAGGGTAATATGTGAAAGCAGCATATTATGTAGCTCTATTTCGGCAATAAGATGATCATTGGGAACATATTGGGCTTGTGAATGGACATCTGAGAGGTGGATTACTCTGCCCAAGTGGTTTGAGATGCTTCTGTGGATGCTTTTGCCTTAAAAACTTAAAAACTTGTCACCTTTGGATACCGCTGT
Organism: Hollardia meadi; assembly: GCA_037974645.1. Classification (NCBI taxonomy): domain Eukaryota; kingdom Metazoa; phylum Chordata; class Actinopteri; order Tetraodontiformes; family Triacanthodidae; genus Hollardia; species Hollardia meadi. Next base: position 4,363,775 of record JBBPCS010000374.1, on the reverse strand, counting down.
ACCTGACTGATTTCAAGCTGCGCACAGCAGCTGTTCACTATCAACAAAGAAATGTGTACACCTTTCTAGCCAATTGGGGGTCTTATTCACAATCCATAGCCCACAATTGCATTCCATAGTTTTGATAGTAGAACAGGACAGTCTGGGGCCCAAAACCAGCAAATATCATGATGTTAATGTTTTTTCATTGTTCTTGATTAGTCATAAGTTGTGTGTGTGTGTGAGGAATGTTCTGCAGGCCCAGTCAATTCCACATGAACATTGTAATATTGGTGTTTGCCAGATGATTGTCATTAAAAGTTGCTCTAACATTGCATAATTATGAGTGCAAGACCAATTCACATTGCAGTAATGTCTAATCTGTATGGCCAGAATAATTACTAGGTTAAGTACACAATAAGATCTTCCTAAGAGCTTTCTCTCGCTGCAGGTTTACTAGAGGATGATGTGTGGCTTTCATATAAGAAATAGTCAAATTCCTCTTTTCTGGCAGTCAAACTCGAACAGGTTGGCCTCTCTCTCTCTGTTCTGATGTTTTGCAACCACCAGGCCCACCACCTGGATGAGTGGATGACAAACAAACTGCAAATTTTCCTTCCAGTAACTGACCAAATAGATATTTATAACCAGCTGGTCACCTCCCCCAACCACTGGGCCCCCCTCTCCTCAGCCACGGCTGTGAGAGCTCCCTTTAAAGACCAGTTGTGTCACTTCTGGCTTTGTTCTTAAACAAAGAGAACTGCCCCTCATCTGCCCGTAATTGGGCCGGCTTTTGGAATGTGCTTGATGTGTCCGCGCGGGCCGTTGCAGCTCCAACAGACAGGCAAGGGTTGCTGGGACATTGGAGATGGATGAGTGGAGGTCCATCCACCCATCTCTGTTCTTGGTCTTATTCTGTGTTCTTTAGTGTTCCTTTTTTTCTTTTCCTTCCTTACCTCCTCTGTCTTTCTTCTTTTTTTATTTTTTTTATTTTTATTTTTTTTCCCTCTGTTTCACCCTCTCTTAGCCACCTACTTCAGGGTGGAGGATGTCTCCACTGAAGAAAGAAATCCCACACTCAGGGTAAATGGAACAGTCTGCTGATTGACTTCACTGGGTCTGTTTGGTCTCTCTGAGCTGCGCCACCTCACTAAGGTGGGGTTTTTGGACGCACTACAAGGCCGTCTGTGGTACATGTCACTAGTAGTTACTGAGGTGATGTTGACCATGGGCAGATGGTTGAGAGGGGATTGGAGGGTGTTTACTGCATTGTTACTAAAGGGAAGCAATTTAGAGAGTTCAAATTCCACTTGCAAGGAAGGAAAAATGTTGAAACAGTAGTTGGCAGGCTACCAAAAGCCTGAGCCCCTAATTGTTTTCATTAATAGCAAATAATCTCAGAGTGCTTACTTTGTATTCTGGGAAACATTATGGTGTTATGTTCAAGACATGTACATCTGGGAAGCCTCTGAGGATTAGTTTAGAAATTTGTCTGTAGCAATCACACGAACCCCAGGTGAAATATTTTAGGACTTTAATGCTCCAACCACAGACATGTTAGTGTCTTTATAGAGGTGTTGTGTACCTTTTGATGTTGTCCCCAGAATCTAACCCTTCGGTTTTGGTCATGACTCATTTACTCCCAAGTCCTTCACCTTTCACCCCCAGCTCCGCTCTCCATGTCACTTGTTAGCTACCCTGGATAAGTAAATACATGACGTAATGTGTGGTTTTCACCTCCACCCCCAAACCCCATTACCTACCTCCACCCACATCCAGAGGTGATTAAACTGGAGCACAGCAGTTTCAGGTGGTGATAGATGGGTGTGGTCGAAAGAGTCCCGAAGAGGACGAGCTGGTAGCAGATGAGAGCAAGTGGCGGGGGATTTCAGAAGGTTGGTTTTGGACGAATATAATAGAAGGGAGGGGTACATGCAGGTCACCAAGAGGGCGGGATTTAATGCAAAGAAACACATCACATCCCTGGTGGATCTGTCTGGGCTGGGGCTCCTCTGTCCCTGCAGCCTGTAGTCGAGGTAAGGCCAGCGGCTCCACCTCCCCCCGGCTGTCTGGGCTCCAGGTTCCAGATGGGTGATTGGGGCTGTTGACTCCAGCACACGGCAGTCGTTGCCTGGTCCTGCTGCCCATAACGATCTCCTCCAGGGCTACCAGAGCCATTGTCATTCAGACTCCACGCTACAATTCACAAGTCTGATATCCCTCCGCACTGGAGCCTGGCCTGGGATGGGCTGCCTGACTGCCGTCCCCGGGTTTGTTTGTGTGAGAGAATGTGAGCTTGTCAGGAATAAGAAGTCTTTTTATATGTGGTTGTATTTTAATTACAATGTGCTATGGGAGAGACCTTTGTTTGTTCTTGTGTATGTGTTGCTGTCTCTGTTTTTATTTGACTTGAACAAAAAGAAAGACTTAAGCTGGTAACTCATAAAAATGCATGAAAAACCCAGTTAAAGCAATAGTGCAACATTTTGGAAAATACACTTAGAGGCTTTCTTGCCACGTTTTCTGTAGGAAGATTGATATCACACTCATGTCTGTGCATTCAATTTGAAGCTGGGACCAGGAGACAGTTAGCTTAGCTTTGCACAAAGACTAGAAACTGGGGGAAACAGCAAGCCTGGCTCTACCCAAAGGTTAAAACGTCCACCTGCCTGCACTCCCAAAGCTTACTTATTAACATGCTGTATCTTGTTTGTTTAATCAGCGGGAAAAACGAGTGTTCAAATGTGGAGTTGCGGTTTTAAGGGGAGTTATGTGCCAGACTTTTTCTTGGCCAGAAAGAGTAACTTCCTGGAGTTTCTGCAGGATGCCTTGAAACTTTACATTAAGGACAAGACTCACTGCGATCTTCGTACACTTCTTTTAACACACCACCAGACCACTGCTTCCCCGACAGATTTGTTTTTGTCTGCTCCAGCAGAACCTTTTTATAAGGTGGACAAGTTTGTCTGCCTGGTTTGTGTCTGCAGACAGAAGTTGTTCACTTGAGTAAAATAACTTGGTGTGAGTGAGTCAGAGCACTTCACGAAGGCCATCTTTTTAGATAATGAAGCTAAACAGGAAAACTCACGCATGTCATAATAGGCCAGTCCCACTTCTTAACATTCCAACCAGGAGAAGAAAGTATTTGTCCAAACATATAGGGAATTCCATTTTAAGAGACAAGAGCAATGCGGAGAGCATAGAAGAGTTCAGAAAATAGGATGGCATGTAAATTACAAGCTGTGTAAATTATTACTTGTGGGTGACGCTGAACATTTTGCATTTTAAGGCAGCCGTTTAGGTATCAGTCACTTTCACCTCCACGTAAAAGTAAACTTGCTGGTAAAACAGACAGCCGTGGAGTGGAAAGTGCCTGGAAGATTAATGAGGTGTGTCTTTCCTCTCTTTCACACCATCCTTCTCTTTATCCCTCTGTTTGTCTGTGCAGGCTGTGTGTGGGGGTCCATGTGGGGTTGGCCCGATGGGGTAACATGCTGAAGTAAACAAGTAGAGGAGACAGCAGGGTGATGTTCCTCTCACTCGGCTTCGTACACATCAAACAGGGAGCGAGTGTTACCTTGTTTGGACAAACACCCTCTTCAGCTCATTTTATCCCAATAGCCTTCCCAGTCTACACACGCATCATTCTTTTTTTCCCCCCAGCTAAACTTGTTGTCTTGCCAAAAGTGAGATTTTATGAAATGTGCTTTCTTGCTGAGAGTTCATTCAGAAAATTGACACCGCTCTCATATATACAGTCTGTCCATTTATGATAAGGCTAAGTATAAAGATTGGAAATGGGGGGGGGGGGGGGTCCATTTCTCTGCCGTACACAGTGACGTCCTGGAGTTTTGTCGTCTTGTTTTAAGGCCAAAACATAGTCCCACATATGAACCACAGATTGTTGTTTTTCTACTTTGTTTTTGTGTGTAGATTAAGCAAAGGAAATATAACTTCTTAATTATTGAGTTTTACTGTAAGTTTGTCACTTTCTATGCCGATATTAAAATTCCGTGCTGTACTGCTTTCAGACCAGTTGCCTTTTACCCTCTCTTCCAGAAAGGATGACAATCCCTGTATAAGCACAAAGGTGATGCCTAATACATTGTCCTTGAGTACATTTCCTCTTTTAGATCTGCCTGTCATTTACAAGGTGAGTGTTCTGCCCTCAGGTCCCCTGTAGCCCTGCATGGAGGCCTGTACATGTGTTGGGCCGATCCTCAGTGTTTTCAGATGATGTTTCACACTGTCAGGGTTGACTTATCTGAGTGGGAAAAAGTTCCCAGGAATGGACATATCCCACAGACAACTTTGGAATGTTTTTACAGAATGGCTCGGAGACCCTCAAAGACAAGTTTGCTCCAGACTTTGCAAAACTGTCCCTGTGGTAACCAGGCAAGAAATACATTTTTTTCTACTAGTCTGTTGTCTATTTGTTAGCTGTTTTAGTGTTACAACTATTTGTTACCTATTAATCTGTTTATTATATTTATTTATTGTGATTGTGTTCTCAAGTGGGATGGGGCCAGGTGATGTCTGGTTGCATGATAGCTGGTAAAATAGAAAGATATACTACAAAACCCTGTGATACAACCGATCCATCTATTCAGATTTCTTTTCCATGACCTTTCGTCTTCACGGTTCGTCCTGTTTCCTGAAAATGTATCATGTGTCATCAGATTAATTGGACCATTGGTCAGTCAAACATGGTAAAAATGTAATCAAGGTAAAATAAGTTGTTTTGTTTTGAATAGAAAGGGTCTACCAAATTCCAAAATCATATTCTTATGATCTTGGTGAAAAAAAAAAAATGCACATGTTGAAGACGTCGGGTGTCCATCTAGAGAGATCATGCCTTGCGGCCTGAGTTTGGATCAATTTATAGCTGTCAGAAAAACCCCATTTTTTCAATAACTTTGGTCCTCCTCCTTCTTTTTCTTTCTTTTCTAGGAGAGGAGCTGAAAGATGGGACTGTAAGTCCCCTCAGAGCCTTGGTCCTCCATCAGTATCCTTAATGGATGTCAGATGTGTGTGAGAGGAGGCCGTAGCGTGAGTGTGTTTCATGTTAGTTCTCAGCGTGATGAGCAGGGAAGCAGCTGGAGATGAACAGAAACCGCCCTGGCCTCCCTTACAATACCTCCACTTTTTTATTCTGTCTTACCCACTAATGCTCTGCTGCCTGCTTTTCCCAGTGTAATATATTGGTATTAATAAAGGCAAACAAAGGCAAACATTCTGTAATGGGAGAGGAGAGGAAGAAATTTTGGTTTCCTGGAGAACCAGACAGCAGCCTCTTTACTTCTTCTCACTATAAATCTCATGGCAGTTTCAATGGTTGGATGGCCATGCCCTGTGTTAACGTTTCCCTGAGCTGATTACAAAGGAGTTCAAGGCGAACTGCTCTGTTATTGCTTACAGCCATGGTACCTAATAGCATGCTACAGTGGAGCACTTCAATCGCATGCGCTGTCATACAATATCAATTTGGAACTCGAAAGGAATTTGTTATTCACCAAAGCAATTGCTGCATAGAGATGGTTCTTTACTCTAAGTGGCATTTGAGCAAACACAATTGAAGGCCTATCCCCTTCTCGCAGTGCCACTCACAGCCCAATTGCTTGATAGAAATTCAAGTTTTTCACAAAAATCTTTGTTGGAACGGCATCCTTTTACCACAAGCACTAAAAACTGCAGCTCACATTTCTTCTGCCTTCTCAGCAGCATTTTATTTGCATCACTTGGGGGCTCTCCTGCAATCTTATTCCTTGGAGAGATCTGGGGATGAGGACAGTGCAGGGTTGCCAAGCCCTAATGAGTAAATAATACAGCATGACTGTGTACAGTATGATGTTGACTACATTTTATAAGGTGACGGAAAATAATTAACACCAGGTGTTTTGCGAAGGAGAGCCAGTCTAATGCATGAGTCAAAATGAGTATTTTCCCACTAATCAACAAATAGAACTGCCTCCAATGAGTAAGACTTGGGGAGCTGTTGTGTGGGCCAGGCCACTAAGTGGAGCCAGGGGAGTTGAAAAGTGTTTGCATTTGTATGTGATAGAGATCATGGCTCTGTCCGCATTAAGCAGGCTATATCCAAAACCACATTTATTTGCCCCCCCAAAAATCTCTGTCAACACTAAAAATGACAAAACAAAAGGAAAATTGTTTAAGTTCTTCTTCATCATCATCATTCTTTTCGCAAAACAGCAAGACTGAGCATCACAGTCAGAATCTGGTATGGACCGGGACAGATAGATGAGACACAATGAGTCTCGATGTATCTTAAACTACTTTTTTTGTACCCCACTGCTACCCATGACCACCCGTATTTTGCTACAGCCAAAGTAACAATTATGTTGTTCACATTTTCATATTTTTCTGTTTCTGCTGTCAAGCAGGGGAAGAGTATTTCCTGACCTGCAGTGGTAAGATGTGCAATCACATCATTACTTTCTTTATGATCGTGAGTAGGCTTGTTCCAATACTGATACCTGTATCAGAAATGCCTCGGATACTGCCTAAAATGCTGGATCAGGTATCGGCAAGTACGTCAAGTCAATTCATCGCTCCAAACCACAATTTATTATTAGAAATAGGACCCTGTTACTTCCCAGCGGAGTCTTTAACAGACTTTTTGCAACACAAGTAGCCAATATCCATAGGCAGCTAATAGCTTCATACATGTCAGTCAGTAACCCTATTTTTGTCCTTTGCATATTCTTTGGGTAGCAGGTGAAATAAGCCAGGTCGAAAGTGCCAAAATCAACATAAATGGCCATTTAGGCTTCAGCAAGTGGCACTGTGCTGCCTTTGGCAGTTTTAAAGCAGCAAAGAAGAATTGATTTGTGGTAATTTAGTGAAATGTGTCAGAGCTGGCAAAATCTCAGCAATTTGGCAACATTTTACCCTGGAAAATGCACATTTACAGTATGCAAGGCTTAGTTTTGGTGGCACTAGTGTTTCCAGTTTTAAATGTCTTTTACATAACTAAATTGGCTGCACTTCAACAGGTTTTTAAATGAATTATTTATTTCTAAATTTATTTATTTGTGACCTGTTTTTTAATTGTTATTTATTTCTGACTGACTTTCAAATTAGATAATAAAAGAGAGTTCAGTGGAATTCATTCTCTGTATGTATTTATTCATGTTTTTACAAAGGGTTCAACCTGAGTCAGCTTACATAACAATAAATAAATAAAATTATGAGGCCATCTGACAAAATAAACATAAACATAAATTTCATGACATCGATAGCACAGGTATATTCACATTTAGAATAAGTGATCACAGAGAGGATCAGAGGTGACTGGAATTTGGGTTTTACATCACACAGCCCCTGGTCATGACCTCCCTAATGAACAATAAAGCTGTGTCCGAATCTGTTTTCCCCATCAATTTGTGTTTCCCTCTACCTTAGCCTGAGCTCATCTATCTCTATGATACTCAACCCAACTCTATCCTTATCTATCACTGTGATGCCTAACCATTGACCTAACCTCAACCATGAAGAGCAACCCATTTTCAAAAACATTCTATCTTTGAAAAACTTGTGGACAGAGGGCCAAAAAACAGAGGGGAAAAAAAAAAAGAAACAAAAGGCATAGAGACAATGTTTCAAAAGAATCAGAAGGGGATCATTTGTGAGGGAGCTGAGGGCAGCTGAGGTTGAAGCAGGTTGCCTGATTGTTGGGGAATTTGAGCGGGCAGCCAGTTTTGCTCTGCAGGACACGGGCAGAGGGCCTCATTATATCTCTATCCATGTCGGGTGCTTAAGTCCATCTCCTCAGCGCCCGATCTGTTTGTTTAGAGAGCCACAGCCTTTTAAAGCTACGTCTGGCCTAATGAGCCCATTATCTGTCAATGATCCACAAAGAGGCCCTCCTCTCTCCCTTGCCCTCTACCTCCCTGTGTAGTAGCTTGCTCTTGCCCCTCTTGCTCATCCCTTCCCCTCCTCTCACCCTATTTTTCTGCCCCCCCCCCCCCATTTTTGGGTACAACTAACAGGCTACCCTCTTCTTCTAGGTCCACATTGTTATGCTAAATTTCTCTTCCCTGCTGCCCCACTCTTTTCCCAAGTGTCACACACTCTGCTCACTTCTTTCCCTCAGGACAACAGTGTGACCTCCTCCCTTTTAAAAACACCCGCCCACATATCCTTTGAAGCATTTTATGTTGTTGTTGGGAACTACTTTGGTCCGATTTTAACTGCCTCACACCTGCAGACAACGCTGCCGCTCTTCATCACAGCTGACAACATGAGTTGACAGAAGTAATGTTTCAGGAGAGTGCTGAGGAAGATTTGCGAGGACCCCATTAGGAGGATGATACCGACAGGATGCTGACCCTCATTTTGGGAATAAAAACTATGCATCTGGCTGCGTTTTTATGTGGCCTAGCATGTATCATCCATGTAGGTTCATAAATCCAGGAGTCTTATTGCATGTGTTACAGGTGTGCATTTGGGAGTACATACTCAGACACCCCTTTCCGCCTATACTCAGTATGTGGGACCCCCTCCCCATTTCTAGCAGTAGCAACAGGAAGCTGGTGCGAATCAGCTCTCTTTTCGGGCCCGGTTGCCCTGTTAACACTGAAGACTTAATTATGGTGATCTGGTAATGGCAGAGAAAATGGAAGGAATGCTGTCCTCATGGCCATACTCACAGCAGGATTAACTGCACGAGCTGCACTCTCCAACCTCCACAAGCTCCCAAAGCCCCTCTCACAGCTGCTTTTGTCTTGCCCTCCAAAGAAGGAGGGTGTGAGGAGGGGAGGAGAGGAAGAAGACAAAGAAAATTAATCTGCTGGGTGCAGGATCTTAATTCGATTTAATGAAGGGCGCTTTAAGTCTGAGAGGCTTTGCACACGCACACCTCCACAGGCACGTACACATACACACACACACTCAGCACTCACTCATGTAGGTCCTATTGATCTGTTGGAACAAACCCTATTATGGGTAATTATGTTATTCACCAGCCATGGCAAATCCATTTCTTTGCTTTCACTACTTGCTAATACATAGAAAGGAAATCTCGAACGTGATGCTTCCTGTTCGCACTGAGTGTGAGATCGGAAATCTTTGTTTCCGCCTCGCTGTAATGCTTTTGTCTCACATCGCTTTGAACATAATTCTTACAAAACGACTTCAAAAGAAAATATGGCACAAGATTTGTCCGTGTTTTTCTTACCTTTAATTGACCCAGAGAGGAATTGACTCTAATTGCGAATGTCCACAACCAAAGTGTAATTTTAATATGCTAACTTCTATCTCACTTTTGTGGATGTGCATGCAGTAGCTTGTGTTAAACTTGCAGAGTTTAGAATCACACATTGCAACAAAACTCACCATAAAGCAAAAACAATCACAAAAGAAGGGCTCCATTTGCACCCCCTTATTGCCTCTCTTCCCTCCCTTAAAAAAAAAGAACAAGCAGTCTCTCCATCTCTCCACCAATGCAGGAGAAGCCCATTACTATGTTCATCTTCTCAACATTTGACAGGTGGAAGTAGAACTTTGGGGTTTATGTTTTAATTATAAAGAATTCCAGATGTGAAGGAGGGCTCATAAATTAGAAGCAGAGCTACTCAAATGTCTTTTTTCAAAGGGACCAAGCGGGTCAGCATCTGCTTCTCATTGTAGCCAATGTTATTAAGGGCCCTGACTACAGAAAGGCCCAAGTCCCCCGTCTGGCCCCACAATAATTGACACTATTAAATGTGCCTAAACAGATTTAGAGCGTCCAGAAAAGTTACATTTGTCTTGCAGAATGACTCTAATCATCTATTTTAGATCGAAAGGACCCAAAGAGGAGGAACCAACCACCTAATCTGATACATGATAGAGAGGGAGCGAGAAAAGAAAGCAGGCCAAGCAGACAGTAGGTAAAGCTGAAAAAAAACCCTGCACACATACAAACAAATTGGGCCAGAATGGCTCTGTGTAGGAATGTCAGGGAGGGTGGGAGAGGACCACAGAGAGGAGGAGAGAGGTCTGAACTGTATTACCGCACTCCAGACCATGCTGCTCAGGCTGGAGCGGGTTGAGCTGAACGCACATGGACGGCTTTACAAAAGCACCAGTCATGAAACACCATCTGCTCCACTCCTCGGGTGATCTTTTAAACCCACATTAATGCAGTTTTTTCTTCTCTTGGAATGATGTGATACACTGAGCGATTTTCTCTTTTTCTCTGGGGCTCCATTCATTCTGTTGGCCAGTGTTTGAAGAGTGTATGTAGTTAACAAGAGTTTGATTTCTGATACATTGCTGTTATTTTGGTCAGGCACGTTTAAAGAACCTCTGCCGAAGTGGAGGCACAGGGAGGACCTGCAAGTTGGGGGGTGGGGGGGGGGGGGTGAAACCC
>JBBPCS010000374.1:4341973-4352781 GCA_037974645.1 Hollardia meadi | reverse complement strand
ACACACACACACACACACACACACACACACACACACACACACACACACACACACACACACACACACACACTACTGCCACCCTACCTATACCATGGTTCACTTCTTTAAACACCCACAAGCCTTGTTTCCAATTCTCACTACCCCTCCTTGTCTTGGTTTTTCCTCCATCCTCTCACCATAAGCTGACCGCCCCCTCCCACACCCTCGTGAAAAAGCACCCTCCATCACAGCAGTGCACGGTGACCCGAGACGAAACCTTTTCTCCCCAGGAAACATCCTGCTCTGAAACACTTTGGCTCAAGTGTGTTTTCTCCTGGGACATGAAGAGGAGGGTGGGTGGGGGTTTCTGAGGTGATGGTGGTGTGGTACTTGAGCTAAATGGAGACCATGTTGGTGTATCTTCACGGCCTGTCAATCAGAAGTCCGCTGATGTGTAGGGGCGCTCTGCTACAGCTCAGGAGAGGCTGAAGGGTCATGTGGGGCAGTTGCGGAGGTGGTGGTGGTGGGTAATGGGGTCGGTGTATACATAAATGTGTGTTGCACAGGAGAGAACCACACGGTGTCCTTGCTCTCCTCACTCACCACATGCAGGATCACTCCCGTCAACAGGAGAGTGTTGTAGGGGAGGGGAAGGTAGCTGGTTACAGGGAGGAAGGGGTGAAAGAGGTTGAGGGAGTTAGGCCATGTTTGCAATTAAAAATGCATCTTTTTCTCCCCATTTTAGATTTCAAAAAATTTCTTTTGAAAATACAGTCCAGACTGGAGACAGACTTTGAAAACCAGTGTTGTAAAAGGTCCCCAAATATCAATACTTGAGTAATAATAAAGATATTATGCTAAAATATTACTTTGATAAAAGTGAAAGTCATCCATACGTGGTATGGAGGACTGAAACTGCCAAATATCATAAATAAATAAAGAAATGATGCAATAAATAAATTAAACTGCACCAAAATTAATATCAAAAATAAATGTAGCCATTAATTAATTTATAAAATGTAACAAAAATGCTCTGATAAAAATGCTACAAAGCAAACATGGACCAGAAAAAAAATGCTATGTACTAATGATGCTTGAATATTTATATAATCTTTATGTAATCTTTTTGTATCTCATTCTCTTTAACATTTTTGCATAAAGGTAGATGATGTAAACAAACATGGATTTACTACATTTTAATTTGCAGAAATTTCTGAAACATATTGAAAACATTTTATGGAAATACAACCACTGACATACAGTATCCTTTATGTTAAGTATTATGTAAGTTATGATTATATTGGGGGTCTTGATGCACCAGCCCATGACTAATTGGTAACTGGTTACTCAAGATTTTTGACCTGCGATCAGACGATAAGATAAGACAGTAAGAGCATTTGCATTGAGTTTGGTTACATTGAAAGTGACCAAAGAGAGGGTGAGTGTTGTGTTCTTCAAATATGTCCATCATCCATACCAAGGTCTAAGGAAATCAAGGTGGTAATGCACACCTATATTATTTTGCCTATCCAAATAGGGGGAACAACAAAACATTTAACATGCAGCAGTTTATTCCAGTGTAATTGCATTCATTTCAAGCGAAGCGTAACATGAAACAGAGAAGAAAAAAGACAGTCCTAAACAAACTGGTACAATGTAAATCTTCCCTTGGTTCAGGCCACACGCAGCTCAGAGCATGGGGCAGAACACCTTCAGTTTAAACCAAACATCTTCAGTCATAAGACTGAGGGACAGAGGAGTGCTATTGAGAGGGAAGATAAACGACAATATATTAAAGTGATAAATGTTCCATGTGATGAACCTGCTTGTGGCCTCCATGAGTCATACACAACATAAAACCTTTTACTTGAGATTGTGGCAGTGCAATGTAAGGTTCCTAAAATATCTCTGAAAGAACCTGATAAAGTGTCAGAAATATAAGGGTCAAAGTCAGCGGCATGTATATCAGTACTTGGACATGGATATTGAATTTGACTGAGATATTTGATTTATGAATGTAAAATACTTAAACATCTGAGAGCACCAATTTAGTTTTTAACATAGAGACATAGTGGCCCCCTAGTATAAGGGCTCCAAGCGAATAGCACAGAGGGTGGGGTTGTACTATTTGGTTCCAATAGGACTGACATCACCTTGTAGCTGTAACTCATTTTGCTACAGCGGACCCCGTTGCATGTAGTGCAACACTAATCAAACATACTTGTTGGCTGAGGCTGGTCCCTTGCACATACGCCCATGACCTCAGACATGTACCTATAGCCACACATGTGCACACTTAAATACAATCCCAAACACCACAAAGCATGATTGCACACATGCACATGCACATAGGCAACATCCCGTAAATTTGTAGTCGCCTTCATGCCCGTAAGTACCACTGGGGTCCCCATTGCGTGAGCAGTCCTTTTTAGCTGTATTATTTCTCGACATTCCCAGACAATGTCTATGGAGGGATCGTAGGAATCTCACCATGATGTAATCAGATGTGACACGCTAGCTGCAAGCGTGAACAGTGTTGTTATCCTTGTCTGATGCTAATATCAGGGAGATAAAGTAAGAAAGTATGTAGTATGTTTGTGCTGCTATTGGGAGTCCCTGTAACTTTTTTTTCTCTATACCTACATTATTTAATTCATGTATGGGTTGACCTTGCAGAATATATGTTTTAATCATCTACAATTCTAAGCTACCAGGAGATATATGAGATAATGGCAACTGTAGTTCTATCTATAGTTCTGTGTATATGTCTGTGTGTATATTTCTGTCCACACATGTGTGTTTACGTGTATGTGAACATGCATGCTGTCTCCCCGAGGCCAGCCGTGGGTGCCGGATAGGAGCGCACGCGGCTAACACACTGCAGGTTGCAGTGTGAGACAGGCCAGGTCGGCTGGTGACAGTGTGCAGCCCCTCTCTTGCCTCATTTATCTGCTATGGCAGCGGACAGAATGCAATTTCCTGCGAGGGGGAGGCCAGGGGGATGGTGCGGTGAGGGGGCCACGGGATGCAAAGAACATCAAAGGCCTCTGAAAGCTATCAGGAACTTGAGTACTGCCAGCACTGCGTGCCAACTCGCCAGCCCTAGCTCACCCTGTGGTGCACCCGGACGTCAGCTATGGCTACACACACCATTCACAGTGTTTGTTAATATGTGAGTGTGTGTGTGAGTGAGTAGGATAAAAATACCCCTCCATTTAGAGGCTCAGACACCTTGAGCTGGAGCACTCAAAGCAGCCATTAGGCATGTTGCAATATGAGGAGAAGGTCACAGTTTATCACCCCTGCCACCCTACCTCTCCAACACAAACACCCGCTTGCTCTCTTCTCCGTCCCTCCCTCCACCACGTCCTCCATTTACTATCAGTGAGGTGAGTGGACAGGGCAGAGCAGGGAGGTTCGATTAGGACCATTTGGTGGTGCGCATGCACTGTAGTGGAACCTCTAAATGAGAAGCAGCTTGGCGCAGTGTTCATGTGTATTAGCGTACATGTGTTTAACTTCTGTGCCCATGCTGAATCTGATCTCACTGTGTCTCTGTTTTAATCCCTTCCTCTGTATGCTCAGTGCTAACAAGAAAGCATCATAAGTTCTTGCTTTCAGCCCGTTTTATTGGCTATTTGTATGTGGTTTTTGTCTGTGTGTGTGTGTTTACATGCACTTAAATTCATCTCAACGCATTTTCGTGTGTATATGTGAATGTGTTCCGTGCAGGAGGAGGGATGATAGGGTGTTTGACAAGAAGTAATAAGACTGCCCCCACTGGATTTCAGCTGTTCCTTCCCTACTTGGCCTCCTCCTAACTTCTTTTTTATGTGGCGTTTAACAGGCCTTCTCTACAGAGCGGAGGAAACGGTCCATCCATCTTGTCACACACACACTGGGCTCATATGACGGCACCTGCACCATATCTGTAGATCTCTCAGAAACGTTTAACTTTGTGTTTAACCATTGAAAATTCTGTGACAAAGTCTTACCAATTTCTGCATAATCATTTTGAATTTCAGAAAACCTTACATTAAGAGGAACCTGCTTTCACTCATGTAAAACAAATCACAAATGCATGAATGACTATACTTTTTCTGTTCTGCGTATATACATGATACATGTTGATCATACAGTATGATAATAGCAGCTGGCAGCTGGTTAAACAGTCAACAGCAGTGACCTCTGTACATCCAAAATGTTTGCATCGATATGACTGTGGCTGGGCCTCAGACTAACATAACATTCTCTGCATACACCAGCCAGCTGTATGGAGTAGATTCCTATATAGACTCTATCTAGAGCCTATCACTAACAGGATGACTGGCATGGCCTATGGAATGCTTTTGTCTTGGTCTGTGCATTACTGTGTGTGGGAGGTCATGTAAGTGACCTCCACTCGTTGCCTTCCGCTTTCACTCAGTCTGCTATATTTGTGCGTTTCAGCACGAGACCACCTTACTTTGTCTTTCAGTACCAGCTCTTGGAAGGATGGTTAACCTGGACACAATTCATGCCGGAGCAAGAGGTCTGGTCAGGGCTAGAGGGGTTGGACACCGGGGGTGGGATATCTTATCACAGCCATCAGAAATGCCTTGTCGGCAGCCATTCATTGGGCTTGGGGAAAATAAACCAAACTGCCCCTCCGCCTCCCCAAATGACTGACTTAGACAGATAACAGCAGACCAAGGGGGTCCCCTCTCCCCTTTCCCCACCCGTCTATCACTATTGCTCCACCGTCTCTCTCTCCCGCTCCCTGGCTGGTTTTATTGGAGAGGAAACAGAACACAGAAAGCCTCAGTGTGGGAAGCCACTTGTTATCTGAGAGTCTTGGGAATCGAGGCCTCGGCAGAGGCTTCACTCAGCGCACTAATGAAAGCAGGACGATTTGGCCGCTTTCGTTCCCAACATAGTTCGACCCCACATCCCCATCTCAGAGCAGGTACTGCTTCTACTTCTATTTGCCTCCCATTTCCAGCTTCCTTTTTCCCGCTTCAACTGTTCCACACCTTGACCTCTGGTTTACTTTTAGGGGAAGAGGGACGCATTAATCCTACAAATTGCTTTTGTTTGGCAAATCTTTTGGAAATGCTCAACTGTCGCTGTATGCTACTACAACTACAAGGCCCTAAGCCTCTAATAATTTTAATTTCATGATAAATGAGATGAGTAGGGGCTTTACAAGCAGTTTACATGTTCATTATTTTATGTGAATGACTTTCTCAATATTAGTTCATGTGATAAGGCACTTTTAGTGCAGTTGCTGAAAATTTAATTTGACTGACTCGGAACAGATCCTAGGATATATTGTGCACAGCCTGCTTGTTAGGCCTGCCCATATAGAGAGCATGATGGACAGGTTTTTAAAAGTCACACATGGCCCCCTGAACCACAGAAAATCCTCTCTATTCAACAGTTCATTAAGGCTAGAAGATTTAAGTTTCCCCATCTAAACAATGCAGCAGAGATCCACTAAGTTCACCTTTGTCTGCCACATAGCTGAGGTTTATCATCCCCAGGTGAGCGACTGAGAGCTCCTCTCTGTTCCAATTCCCTTCATGCTGTGGCTCTCCCAGTGGAGCCAGGACAGGGAGGCAGCAAGGCCATGTGAATGCGGTGCAGTAAGGTAAGACTTGGCCGCCGGGCATCCGGAGAGAGGGCTCAGCTCTCTTTGTGGTGGATCCCTGACAGGTTGGGGCGAAGCACACACCAACCCCTCCCATCCACTTTCACCTGTGATATTGTCCCAGGTGGAGGGGTGGAGGAGGAGACAGAGGGATAGGTGGAGGGGTTGCAGAGGAGGCACTGTCCCCATAGGGCATGGCTTCTGTGTAGCACGATATCCCAGTGGGCTTTGCCGGCCTCCAGAGAGAGGTTAAATGAAGCCAGGGATGTCTGACGGACAAAGGCCGCAGGTCAGCACCCAGCCCTTTGATCCATTCCTGCCCTCTTCAGACCACAGAGCCAGACCTTTTTGTTTCACCTTGCTTCTCTATCCCTAGGGCTAGCCCCCTTTTTTCCTCTCAATCTGCCCCCAACAATGGAGTCACTTACAAAGCTCTGACCGTTGTATGGTCTGCCAGTCACCAGAGGGGAGAGGTTTCAAAGGGAAGGTAGTGGGGCTCGGTGTCTCCCAGGTCCCCAGTGAGGAGATAGATACTGGCTCTTTCAGTCCCCATCACTGGGCCACAACCCCACAGCTGCACCCAGCACTTTAGAGGCCTTATCCAACAAAGGCCCGTAGAGGAAAGTTCATTTATGGGGGTAAACAGTTGAAACAGGAGAAGAGAAATGCATTAAAACATGCTTGACTCCACCTCAGTACCTTACTGTGAGAGCAGCTGTAATTTTTCGCTTTATTAAAATTTCTGATGGACGTGCAAGATAATAGCAAGCAGACCTAGTACAACTACACAGAATTCCAGTGCCAAAAACAGCTTGCTGAGATATGACTTTCAGTTTTGTGTGTGCTTTTTAAAAAAAAAAAATTTCTCTAATGGTCAAAAGGGGGAGGAAAGGATTTATCTTAGAGCAGCACGTGTTCTTCAGTAGATGCAGAAAGACAGAGTAGAGCTATTATGTTTTGTCTCCAGCTTCTTTGACCAAAACACTCAGGTGAGGTCCTGCTCAGAGTCCACAGTTGCATAAAAGCCCAGAAGTAGCCAAGACTTTGCCCCTCCTCTGCCTGTCACACTGTGCCTAAAGACCTTGAAGTGTCAGGACATCACCGCCTCGTCGAAATGGCTAACTTTCATGTTGGACGTGTCCCACTGAACAAAAGTGATTTTTTTTTTCCTGAATGGGAGTTGCCATGTTTTCAGGACCAATATGACTTATGAAGATTAAAGTTACCGAGCAACATATTTATATATTTAGTAACTTTATTTTATCACATCCCATTGGTAGCAGGTTGACCTTTTTCCTCAAACAATGATATGCTGAGTTACTTAGAGATACCTGATACCCGACCTCAACATCTACTGTAAAAGAAAATCAAGAAATTTGATCCAATCCTCAGAAAGTACATGATTTACTATTTACTGTAAATCTATTAACGGTTTAAAAACAATGACTGAAGCTTGATAATATGGTTCACCTTGAAGCACATTGGGAGCCAATATGTTAGGAAATTTTCTTCAAAGTAGGTACTTATAGTAGTTATTCTTGTAAATGATAAAGCTTTGGGAAGCATTGCATTAACACATGTGCCATTGTTCTGTTTGTGGCAGAACATTGGTGTTATTTTGGTGTCTCCCATTAAAATGGGCATAGGTGTGTGTCTGCGTGTTTGTGTGTGGCGGGGGCCCTGAGTAAGGGCCACAGGGGCAGGAATGTAAAGGCTGCCCTGGGGGCCTCTGTGGTGCTAATGGATTAACAGGCCAGCTTGGCATGCTAATGGAGATTGTCTGTGATGTAATGAGCTTCTAATTAGGTCACCTCTGAGCTTGACCCTCTTGTAATGAGGAGGGCAGAAGGGAGAGGAGGGGCCGGAGCTGGTGATAGCACCCTGACCTGCAGGTGTGAACCGGCCCGGACTGTAAACAGGGCTGGACATTCCTGGCATTCTCAGCTCAGCATCCCCTCCCGAAACTCCCCTCCTCCTGCCTGCCAATAACCCCCCTTTAGCGCTATGGGTGGATACACACACAGAGAAACAATTGGAGCCACATTTCATGCTCCAAGGTGCTTCCCAGTTTGGCTGAAAGAGAAAAAAATCCCTCGAGTTCAGCTATTCTTTGATTGTCGGACACTATTTTTCTTTATGATATCCCTTTCACAGGGGTGTCCCAGCATTATGCAGTGACCTGGATTCAAATGCTAAAAGGATCTGCAGGAGGGGAACTATCTAATTAAGTGTGTAAGATTCTAATCATCCTGCCTTATTGTAATGTCTCATCCCTTACAGACTGCCCTCTGCTTGCAGGACTGCCATTAATCATTCACTCTCTTCTTCCTCAAACTGTCTCACTTGCTCTCACTTTTATTTTTCTCTGCTTTGGCACAAAGTGCCGCACTGATACCACCCCAAAGCCCTATTCTGGCAGAACACAATGCCTCTTTTTTTTCCGGGGAGGAGAATAACACCCAGTGTGCCACCAAACAAGTGAAGAAGTAGAGAGAACAATCCCTCCGCAGTTATTAGAAGTGCCCTGTGAAAGGATTCCAGGACTACTGCCAGCACTTTTATTGCAGTATTTATGGGCATTGCATTATTATAAGTATTGCATGAATAGTCTGACAGGGATTTTACAATGTGCTCTCAAGGATGGTGTTGGATAAAGTGAGGAAGGTTTTATGTATTTTTTCACTCCTTTTCTACTTGTTGAATGAAGTTGAATTATTCTCAAAACATGTCACAAAGGAGCATTTGGTTCTTATTAAGATTATAGTAGTGTGTGGTTTGTAAATGTGTGTGTTTGTTCATTTAAGTACTTGTGCACACTTACCACAGGTGGGTATGCATGCAAATACACATGCATGTGTGTGTGTGTTTAGGGTGACTGTAAAAGAGCTGGTGTCAAGATGTACCGCTTGTTGTTCTCAGATGAACAGATAGGGTCAGTCTTTTAGGGGAGTGACCAGGATGCATGGAGCTTGACGGGGGAGTGGTATGACGAATGACCTATTGGAGGTCATCACTCTGTTTGTACTGTAGGACTTATCAGATGCTGAGGGTTCCATCCAGTCACGTGGTTGGAGGTCAGTTTTTGCCTCCGAGGCAAAAAAGTGTGAGTTGTTGTGCAGGTTGACTTTAAGCACGATGTGAAAATTGCAGGACCTCTTATGTGACTTAAGAAAGCAAACAGTGGTTTGGATTTGTGATCAAAGACTAGTGTTACCTAAGTAGCATATTTATCCTTTATCGTCAAACACATTGGGGTAAAATGGAAGCACTGTTGATGGTTTCCACACACACACACACACTTGTGACATGAGTCTACAGTCCACTCATTGTTTGCTTTTTTTTTTTAAATAAGGGACTTACAGGATGAGCAAACTCCACACAGAATGGACCATTGAGGCAACAGTAATAATTAAGACAAAGACTTTTGGACAAATAAGTAGACATTTAGTTTTGTAAAATGTAATTTCTGACTATGCTCTATTTGGATTGGTGTGTTGTCATTTTCACCTATATGGAGGTGATTGTTCTGATTTTTTTTTTTTAAACTAGAGCCTCTGAGGACAGGGAGGTGCAGAGACAGGAACCCCAAAGTAGTAAGTGGACACTCTCTTTATCAGTCCCTCGTTCCCTCTCTTCTTTTAGTGGCCTAGACTCATTAAGCCATCTATAAACTGTCCGGTCTTAATGAGGAGGCTTTTATAAGGCTCTCTCTGGGCCTCCAGGGGATAATCAGACTCCAGTAGGAAGTCGTCTGTCTTGATAGCCTGCCCCTTTTCTCAGCTGTGGTCCGGCCAGGCCTTACCCCAATGCAGTATACCGCCACTACACCCATCTTCCTTCATCTCAATTTCTTTTATTTCCTTTTCTATCTCTCTCTCTCTCTCTCACGCTCTCTGTCTTTGCCATTGCCCCATGTAGTTGTTTCATGATGCGATAAAAGTCAGCTGGTGCCCAGCGTTCAGGCCACTTGTGGTTCTTTTAATTGCCTCCTTCCTCCCCCTCGGCCTAGCCGGCTGCGACTCTTTTACGAGGCCCAGGCCCCGGACCCACCGGCTGCTGCTCACCCTTTCAAGGATCTTCCTTTTCTCCCAAGGGATGTATATCTGTCTCCTGAGGCACCGAGACTCCAATTGACTGGTTAGAAGTGTTGTAGCAGTGTTAGTCCTAAAATATATTAGGACACTCTTCACCCCAAAGTAATTTGATATTTCGGACTCACAGTTTAAAAAGTTTGTGTAAACCTACATGGATTAGACACTTCACAGCAAACTAACCACAAGTTTGAAATGCCCTTTTTGTTTGTGTCAATAAAGCTTGCTTGTACAGCTTTACTTGTGGCTCTGGTACTCACAAGACAGCAGTGTTTACTTAGTTGCTTAAGTAGATAATGAAGATTCATTTTATGTGTTGCTTTTGGTAATTAAAAGCGTATTCATCAATGCCATGTCAGGCGGTGCTCGAATGAGGGTGAAAGCCTATCCCTGAACAGATGTTTACCACAAAGGTCAGAGAGCATGCTGTGTTTACATCAGGGGGTTTAGGACGGACATGTTTAGAATTGAAAATTCTGCTGTAGGCAACGACTTTAATCAAATTACCTTTTTCCTTTCCTCATCCTCTCCCCTTCAATCTATCGTTGCTCTTAAGAACTCTCTTTTTTTGTCTTACAAGATTCAAAACAACTGCTGCAGAGCATCATTGAGTGTATGTCACTTCCTGCCTTAGGGTGAGTGTGGCCTCTCCACTTCCTCCCTTATTCATTCCAGAGGAGGGCTCCAAAATGCTGCTCAGTCTGAGCGAGCTGCCTTGTTTCAGCCTTGGGGCTCTCAGGCATGCACAGATTGTGATTTGGAATAAGATATGTAAATCTAGAATGGCCTTTAGTATGTTTCTGAGAGGGAAGTTACTCAGCAGCTGCTTTTTGTAACTGTGTCTAAAGTCATTCCTTTTAATTCTTGGCAAGAGATACAAAGAGGAGAAGAGAGGAGAGATGGGAGAGGCATGGCTTATGGGAAATGGAATGATAGCTCAGACCAAAACAAATTGTTTCTGGTTTCGCTTGGGCCCGACCCTATTATCAGGCTGAGTGTCAGATCAGACAACTGCTGGAGCGGAGACAGTCCAGATGGAAGAGAGAGAGAGAGAGAGAGAGAGAGAGAGAGAGAGAGAGAGAGAGAGAGAGAGAGAGAGAGAGAGAGAG
>JBBPCS010000374.1:4317997-4336017 GCA_037974645.1 Hollardia meadi | reverse complement strand
GTGTGTGTGTGTGTGTGTGTGTGTGTGTGTGTGTGTGTGTGCGCGCGCGTGTGTGTGTGTGTGTGTGTGTGTGTGTGAGCAAGAGGGACGAAGTGATGTTCAGTGATGTGTTCAAAGTTCCTGGTATATCAGCAACCATTTGGTTGACTCAGTGACAGAACAGTAGTGTCCCCTTCATGCCACTAAGTGGAAAGCAAGGGTTGGTGGATGAGTGAATTCTGTGCAGGAGACAAAAGTTTGCACTATGTGACAGACAAGAATTTTTTTTTTTTTACCATAACAATGATCTTTTCCTAACCTTAACCAAGCTTGTGGGCTACCTTAATCATAGTTTATCTGTTATAATCTTTCCCTGAACATAACCAAACCCCATAGTTGTCATGTGTAGAGAAGTATTTTTAAAAGTCTTGGCACTGAATGTAATCTGGGGTTTTGCAGCATCATACCACATTACCCTTCTTTATATAGCAGAGGTTATTGGGAAAAATTTTTTTGGAGAGGTGACATTTAAAGAGAGCATGGTGGATATCACAGATTTGGAAGAAACAGTTGACGCCGTGGAGAAAGAGCTGCAGTTTTTTTGAATGTTAAGGAATTAATTATTTTTAAAATGTATGCTGTAGTAGATGCTCATTCATCTTAGACAAAATATAGTAAACCTCAGGAACATGTTTGTCTTTTACAAGAGAAGCCCTCAATAAGAGGTCACATTGAGTTACAGAAGCTGCTAAAATCGCAGGTCGTGGCATCAGCTTTGGCTCTCCTTTTCTATAACCAGACAAGAATATTGATATTCGAGGATTCTAAAGATTTTAAAAGAATCTTGCTTTTTACCATATCTATGCAGGGCAAATATAGTTAAGCAACTAAAACAGTTAAAGTTAGGGAGAGATTGTGGTGATAATTGATTAAAGGGGGAATGTTATTGTGGACTTCATAGAAGTCTGATTCACTACATTCATTCGCACACTTTATGCACACACACTACAACCTGCATTGACAGTGAATGTTGGTGACAGACATGAGGTCATGAGGTGTGGAATCACCCACTATGGATGTTCGTCTTGGAGATACGAAGCTGTTCTTCCATGGGTTTCCTGTTGTTGAGAAAGAGGGGGATCTGTGCAAGTTCAATAGTGCATGGGATCAAAAAATTGTAAACAACTGGGACTTTCAAAATAGGACTCTCTGAAAATCCCCAGATACTTCCTCTGATGTGGAACCTGTCAAATCTAGTTGTAATCCCCTTTATGCACACTGACCGTCGTCTGTGTTATGGATATCTGTCATGTACATTCTGTTGCCAGTCTTTCTCTGCATCAGTCTAACTAACTTAAGTCTCCGAGGCTTGTGTTCCATCTTTAACAAGAGCCAAGTAAACAACTCGGTACGTTAAAGGAAAAAAAAATGAGTGGAGCAGCCAGGAAAGTCAGTGGAAAAGCTTTTTCACGGAGAGAAAGAAAGAGAGAAAGGAGGGATGAAAGGAAAAAAAAACAAACTCCCACACCACTACCATGCAGCAAATTGGTTCAGTGCAGTGAACCTGTGTTCTGTGTTTGGGCAGGCAATAAGCAAAAACGGGGGAACATGAAATGATATCTCAGCACATTTATCTTGATAAGAGCAGAGGATGTTAAGGCGTAATAGGAACAACATGGCTGGTAATGAGAGGAACAAGGCATGATGGAGGAGCAGACATGGATTACCAGCATTCCTCTTGATGGGGTTTTATGGAGGAAAAAAAGAATAGAGCTCCCTCGTTTATTTGATTTTAGAGGTTGTGGTTGGGGATAAAAAAAAAGCTAGATAAATGCATGTTTCATCAGGGCTAAATATTTCCACCCTGTGAAAAAATGCCGGAAAGCAAACACAAGCCAGATTGTGGACTAGTGGTAGGATGATTGTGGGTATTTGTTGACATGTTTCTTTGTGTGTGTGTGTGTGTGTGTGTGTGTGTGCCTTAGCAAATAAATACCAAGCCTAACCACTCTCTGTGGCATATAGCAGGTGCTTCTAAAACAATGGTAGCTTAGTGTTACTGTTTACTGAAGCTGCTCCCCCTGTTTTACTGTGAAGTGTTTAACAAATAAAAGAAAGAAGGGATGAGGCAGAAGGTTGATTAGAAGTAACGGGGGACTGGGGAAGGAGAAGGGTGGATTGTTTGAGACTGAAGTGAACACGCTCAATGCTGACAGGTAGGCTAAAAGGGATTCCATCAAAGTGAAAGACTTCTTCATAATCTTCTCCGTCTCTTCACATGCCAAAAAATCAGTAGCTCCCTCTGCTACTCGTGACCGCAGATCCTCTAAGAAATCTCATCCTTTTTCCTTGGCTCAGATCTCTTTTCTTACACTTTCAGCATCATCTTTGCATCAGATAATGTGTGTGTGTGCGTGTGCGTGTGCATGCGTGTGTGTGTGTGTGTGCGGGCGTGCGTGCGTGCGTGCGTGCGTGTGTGTGTGTGTGTGTGTGTGTGTGTGAGGTCAGACAGACACAATGATGCAGCTCAGTGGTGTGTTCACAGTTCCTGGTGTTAGGTTTAGTCAATCTCCTGTTGTATCCACAAAGCAAGCAGCTCCCTCGCATTTCTGGAATGACTCACATTTCTTCTCTCTCAGTCTTCTCGGTTTTTAATTATTGCTGATCTACTTATGCCAAGATGCCCCCCCCCCACTCCCCCCTTCCTCCCTCCTGACTCGCACTTTCTTTTGTGTCACTGTCGGAAACTGAGGTGAGACCGAGAGAAAGCAAATCGACCGAGCTGCGGTGAAGGATACTCCCGTTTCGGTCATCTGGACTCCATTTTGTTTCTTTTAGATGTTATCTTTTTGCCTTTGCAATCAAACAATAAAGTGGTGAGATTAAGGGAAAGAAACCCTGTTATGTTAGTGGATTAAAGTGTTTAAAATAAACAGGACTTGTAAGATGAGAACTGTTCATTTTCTCAACGGTATTTACTTCAGAAACAAGATTATGTACCACTTGATGTCATCACTGAAACATGTTTTCCCATGCCCTCTGACAGCAGTGCTTGTATAAAAAAACAAATTCATGTCCAGAAAGTGGAGAGATGAGATTTCATCCCACTGTCTTATCCACACAAGTAGTTATTCAATTGAGGGGAAGAGTATAGGATTAAAAAAATGGTTGCTTCAAGAGGTATTGTGGAGGGAATTCATTATTACCATTTAAGTTTAAGGCCCCAGAAATGTCCATCCATTTCGATTTCCATCCATCCATCCATCCATCCATCCATCCATCCATCCATCCATCCATCCATCCATCCATCCATCCATCCATCCATCCGCTCATCCAGGGGCCTGGTTGTGGTGGCAAGCAAGTCCTGACATCCCTCCCCCTAGCAATTTTTTCCCGCACCTCCTGGGGGAACCCGAGGCATTCCCAAGCCAGATGAGATATATAATCTTTCTCTTCTGGGTCTAACCTGGGGTCTCCAACCAATTGGATATGTGGTGAAAATCACCAAAAGGAAGGTGTTCTTACTTTTGGTCATCATTTTACCCAACAATGTAATTGCTGAGATCTGGGGATATGGCAACAAAACATAAAGAAGTTGGGCATGAGCGGTCAGACAATCAGACTGGTTGTAAACAAACCACCATGTTTAGTCGGGTTATCTAAATGTTTGTTCCAGAAAACTGTCTGGAAACCACGACAAGCACAGCAGGTTAAAGTTAAAGATGAAGACCGTCTGTAACCACGAATGGATTTCTACAGACAGCATGGTGAATCATTTTATCGTTTACTTTTATTTTCTATTCAAAACACATTTGGCTAACCTGGAGGATTGTTTAAAACCTTTATAATCATCTGACTGCAGGCTATGTTTATAGAGATGTTTCCAGAATTCTAGATCTCAGCAATTAACATGGTGCATCCAATGTTGTTATAATTAATAAAAGGAATGATGAACAAAACTATGAAAATGTTGTGTTGTGCTAAGCTGAACAATTCTTTTCGGTTTTGGTCACAGCAGATGGCAAAACAATTCAACTCCCAAAAAGTGAGTGAGTACACCTTGAATTTTGATTGGTTTGTCAGGTACTGTTTCCAAAAGAAAACAACTGTTAAGGTGTCAGTATGCTTCAAATAAAGTGCTTGATCGCCAAACCTCCTCTGCACACACACTCAAAATGCTGGATATGGTTTGTAGGGGTTTACGTTGATTGCAACAATTTTTGTACATTTCCAAAACTGAAAAATGTAACTTAACGCACCCACTTCACGCAGTGATCGGCCACGTGTGCAGAGGTGGGAAAGTAATTATTTTTCCTTTCTTCACAGAACCATTTCTGTCCCTTTTCGTATGTACAACAAAGTGAAACACCATGAATGCCTCAGGAGAGGTATTTTGCAATTTGACCTGTTTTTGCGACCCCTTGTACAAACTCTTGCGTTTCAAGAATACTAAACCCATTAAGCTCAACATCTGAGTCGTTATGAACGAGAAGACCTAGAGCAGCTCAGAATAACAGAAAGTTTGAACATCTCCAGTTCCATGACAGCTGAGCAAACACAATCTGCTGATGAGGACTCTGCGATACAGTCAAAAACTCTTCATCTGTAATTTTCCTACAGTAATCGCTACAAATTTATATCACAATTAAAGCCTGCTACCATTAACCATTATCTGCTCAAAGCTGTTAGATCTGAGTACCTAAGCTGATGAAGGAATGCATCGTTTGCAGCAGAGCCTGATTAGCTGGAGTCTGTAGATTAATTTTCTGGGAGCTGAGAGTGGTGTGACAGAAAGTAACTCAATACTTTCACACATTATCCTTATCGCCTCAGACTCACCACCGTCATGGCTGCCATGTTTTCCTAGCTTGCCACCATCAGTTATCCCTTTCTGTTTTCCTCCCCTGTCTATTGCCCCCTTCTCCCTGTGTCTCGCAGTCGTTGTTTTTTTTTCTTTTCTTCCTTTTTTCCTTGATTTCCTCCAATCTGCCCCACGGAGACTGAGCCAGAGCACCTGCAAGTGCTCACTTTGAAAGATGTTGCAGGCCCAAGAATGCGCGCAGTAAACACATGAGAGCTGTATTTATAATAAATCAGCTTTATGGCCCTCTGATGGAGGTGATATCAGCGAAATTTATGCTGAGAGACTTCGCCGTCTTTAGCAAAACAGCTGCAAGATAGCACTGCAACCCCCCCTCCCACAACCCCCCCCCCAGCACCACCTTCACCCCGCCTCCCTGCCGTCACGGCCCTACCCCACCCCATTGAATAGCCTGGTCTGACTGGGGTTATAGAGCCCAACACAGTCCTCTCTATGTGGTGAGGCCTGCGGTCCCTGGAACGGTAAAGTCCAGACTGAAATAGAGTGTGGGCAGGGTGGCGGTAGTGGGTACCAGTGTGTGTGTGTGTGTGTGTCTGTGGTTGTGTGTATGTGCAGTCATATGTGTATTTAATGGAGGCTGGGTTGCACAAATAGCATAAGCCTCGTGTGAGAGACTGGACAAGTGTCAGAGAGTTTTAAGGTAGATCAGCACTCAGTAACTCCAGGCCCATCTTATCTCTCCGGGTGAATGTTGAGTTCACCCAGAAACCTGACATTCCTCACAATCTTCCACATCGCTCTCCTGCAAGCACAGGAGTTAAAGCTCAAAGTTAAAAGTGGCTCAAACAGCTTTGTCACAGAGGGACATCTTTAAATCATACAGCTAAACCCCCCAAAAATCTGTTTAAGTGGGCTTAACAAATTAACACATATTGTGCAACACACAGATGCACACATACACTCACACACTGCTACTCCCTTGATCGTCCGGCCCTCTCCAACCGGCCCAGATGGTTTCTGTCACTGCTAACGAATGGACAGAAAACAAATTTAAAGGCAGTGATGTCATAGCCATGTCTGCGTTGTACGGTTTCACCTTACAGAACCCATTCCCATCATTCCATGATGAAAGGTGACCACCCGCCATTATTTGGTTTTCAGCAGATGCAGGCAATAATAACAACGGCTCAGGCCCCGATGGATAGAAGTGTTCTTAAAGCCTCTAAAACGCTGTGGAGTTACACATAATCAAGCGCCAAAATAAACCGAGTAAACAGTGAATTACTGTGTTTTCCTCTGATGTCATCTCCTGCTCGTTTTGCCAAGAAGGGTGCAGCAGCTTCTGTAAATGTTTGTTGTCCTTTTGTCAACAACCCCGTTTGAGGAGCCTTCATTCAAACATGTTTGCCAATTCAGTATCACACCAAAATGACACAAAGGTGGGCGAGCAAAATCTGAGAGTGAGTCACCTCAGCCAACTGTATGGAGTACTGATTACATAGTGGAAGAGCGTTGAATTCTTACTGAGAAAAAGAGGCAAATTCGTAAACACTGTTGAAGTGCCTTTGAGCATGACACTAACTAATAATTGCTCAGCGGTTGGCAGTAAAAAAGCCGCAGATGTACACAAAACATCCAGGTGTGAAAGCCTCCAGCTGAATGAGTGTAAGCAGGCAATTACAGGAAAAGGTCACATATACTAGGTTCCGCTAAAGCCTTGTTTAGACTGCAAGAATTAAAATAAAACATATGGGTGTGGGCGTGTAGTTAAAGGTACCAGCAATGACCCGAATGAAACATGAACCAGGAAGTTTAGTTTGAGTACTACAAGTTTGAACTTTAACAGTTGGCAAAGCACAGTGGCAATGGTGGAAAGTAATGAAGTACAAAATAAGAGATTCTTGTACTTAACTTGAGTACTTTATACTTCTACTCCACTACATGTCAGAGAGAAGCCATGTTGCTAACGCTGTCTTTGTGACCGTGGCGCCAACAATAATATCACTTGGAAACAATGAGGGGAGGAAAGTTGTCTATTTCCTCTTTAAACAACAAAAAAGTATAATAACGCAAAAACATACTGCAATATATACATATAACAATACTTGGAATAGAGTTAAATTACACTATTGCTACTTGTACTCAAGTAAAGGATCTCAATATTTCAAGGGGTTAATAATACTATGGGACAGGATTTTACAACTCAGATCACTGTGACAGTCAATGCCGTGGTCCCGATGTAGAAAAATGTGACTCACATTACAAAACACTTTAGCAGGCAGGACTGTAGCAACCACTGAGAGCACTGAGGGCATGTCCTCTGTAATATTTCAGGGAGTTTAGTGACACAAGGAGAAGTTCACATTCAATTCAGAAGTTAACACACATTACATATCATAAAATCTGACTGTTTTGGTTGAAAACTAAATAATCATAATCATAATACCTGGCAGTTCAGAGAAATCTCAAAACATAATTTAGAACATAATGTAGGGTGACACAGTTTACATGAACTATAATGTAAATTATAAAAACGTAAAATGTAAAATTTGGTGTGTTTTTTTTAACGATTGTTTTTACACACTGTGTTTGGTGGCTTTTCAAATATATCTTAGGTGTGCTTGCATGCATTTGATTGGCGAATGCAGATGAAGTTGCATTGTGTTGCAGTAAAAGTTCAAATTTCTTTTGAGGTGACCTCATTGAAGTGAAAGAGGAGGCTGCGTTCAGTGTGACTTGATAAAGTTTGGGAAAAATAAAACATGGATCTGACTCAATAGCCCTTCCTGTGGTAGAAACCGCTGCACAACCATGCCCTCTTGCTCTCATTCCCTTCACAGTTAACTCTGTGTGTATCATGTGTGATATATAAATAACAGCTATAACTTCTGAGATGGGAGGAGAGAAAAGGAAACTTTGGCGAACAGTGGTGTGATTTTACCCAAAGCAGCATGAGGAAGGATGGGGACCTCTCAGAAGTCTCTAGGCTGCCCCCTTTTCCCTCTTCTCCTTTTCCTCTCTTTCCTCTCTCCCTCTCAAGTCGGTGTTCTCACCTCCTGTCCCCTGCTGCGAGCCAGGTTCCCTGTGGGTGAGGTAAAGGAGAAACCGGCCGAGTAACGCAAAACAAATTTGGCAGTTAACCCAACATCAACCACTGGTGTGTTTGAACAGTCGCAATGGTGACCAGCAGGCGCCCGCAGCAGGGATCAGGCTTCCAGTTTCTCACACCTATAGCTCCAGAGGAGAGAAAGCCGCTTGGGATGGAAGGTGTTTCTTACAGGAAGGAGGATGGGAGGATGTAGGGAGGGAAGGAGGTTCATTCATATGAAATTCATATGTTGTTGTTTTTTTGTTCTGTTTAAGATCAAACTCATGATAATATGTTTACATCTTTTTTTTTAAAGATCCTGCTCCCAGATATCCCCACACATACATAAACAAAAACATTTCAAATGAGCTCTCAGATACCATTCAAAATAAGCCAAACCACTAATGACAACAACACTAACTGGAATAACATGGACACATGCATCATTATTCTGGCTAATATCACTAAAACTGTGTATTTTTTTATTTAACTTTTTTCCCCCCAATAAGTTTTTATTCCATGATTTGAATATGAGCTTATTTGAGTTTTTGTGTGAAAAGGATACAATGTTTGTATGCAACAAAACAGAAGTGTGCATTTCCTGAATGATAAAGGAATATGGATGTGTGTATAAACAGACAGTCATCATGAATTGGACTATCCGATGGGGAACAGGGCATTGAGTGCATGACTTTTTACTCTGAGAAGTTGGAAAAGAAAATCCAAACGTTCCAGCCTGTTAGGAGTATTAGTGCACTCTAACCCAGCACTGAGGGC
This sequence comes from Hollardia meadi, assembly GCA_037974645.1. NCBI lineage: Eukaryota > Metazoa > Chordata > Actinopteri > Tetraodontiformes > Triacanthodidae > Hollardia > Hollardia meadi. Next base: position 4,327,351 of record JBBPCS010000374.1, on the reverse strand, counting down.
CAGGCACGTCTTCGCTTAAGTGTGTGTGTGTGTGTGTGTGTGTGTGTGTGTGTGTGTGTGTGTGATCAGCTGCAGCCCTCAAGTATGCTCTTGCAGCAAAATTAAAGCACAACACTCTTAATGCTCCTGACTCATTTTGGAATCGCCAACCATTTTGTTTGTTTATTTATTTATTTATTTTATTGTCAGCGGAAAATTTGTGTCATGTCAACCGGCCTCCGGGACCAGTGGTGAAGCACAGAGAGGAGAAAAATGTGGCTCCAGTTAGCTAGCGCCATTACCATGTCTCTGAAACTGCAGCGGATAAATCTAACTACCCCGCCTCCCCTTTTAGCTTTATTTTTTTTTTGTTTAAGTCTTGTTTGTTTGTAGGGATTGGAGCGTCTTTTTACGACACAACCGTAGAGTGCTCCTATTTCATTGCAATGGCATTACAAACGCTCCCCTCTGAATCAGGCTTTCAACAAGAAGCTCGATTTGACGTGGAATTACAGGTAATATGACTAAGCATGCTTTTAAGAGCTTCCCAGCAGTCAACAACTCGAGTTACATTTGGCCTTGTAACAATCTGATTTAGGATCTGTGCTAGCCCACCAGAGGGGTGGACCATAACTTTAACTAGAGGGAATTAAAATGAGCCTGCAGATTAACTCACACATCAGATGATTCAGCTCAGCCCTGATATGAATTTCTTCATAATTCTCATGATCTTTTCTATATTTTTCTTCTTGACAACAAATTTTGTGAAAAGAAAGAAAACAAAAAACAATGAATTGGCGCCATCTCTTTTTTTGTCTAAAAAGACCATGAACATGGGGACTGTAGTTTACTTACATGCAAGTCATGCGGCTGCCCATCATACTAAGTAGTGAAACAAATACGCAGCTAAAAAAACTCACTAAAGATTATTACTTACTCATTTTTAAGCAATGTTTGCTAAAACCTACAGTGCCCAGCCATTTTTGGCAGATTATTTCATTTTTTTTCTTAAATTAAAGTATATTTGTGACTTGTTTTTAAAGATATATATCTTCCATAGGATCACATGGACTCAGGGCTGAGAGCCAAAGACAGGTTGGGGTAGTCAGGATGTATGGAGAGGCAAAATATCAATTTGGTGGTACTGATATTTTCATGGGATTTGGTTGCAAAAAGAAAAGTATAGAATAAAACCAGCCTTATCATTTAACAGCATGACCTCTCATCACACATGCATATGTGTGTGCCTGCGTGAGTGTATGTGGGGTAAACTGTATCCCACCCCTGAGCTTTCAGCTCTCAAATCAAGGCCCTGAAAGTAAACAGTGCACTGCCAAACGACCTTGTTTATCAAATCTGCAATTGCACTCATAGAGCAAAATGACCCACAATTACAAACCCAGCTAGAAATTAAGCCTTCAGTCAGCCATGCAGAAAAAGATCATAGGATATCCTGCAAAAAGGAATTCTTCAGTAGTCCTCCCCTTCCTCCAGTACCTTTTTTCTTTCCTAAAACGCTAAACCATCATAGCTGAAGTATACTGTTTTCTTGAATATGTGCCTCAAGTTTTGTGAAACGGTTTAGCTACCACGCACACAGACACACGGCGGTTGAGTATATTGGTATGTCACATGATATTTCTAGGATTTCCTTTCAAAACAACCGCAACAGGCTCATACTTCCAAGCAACAGAGCGTTGTTGCTTCCGGCCTCGCCAAGATATTATGCCCTCTCCGAAAATGTCAACCGTTCCAGCAAAAGCAATTCCATGTGCCCCTGCCATGAAAGCAAAGTGGAGAGGCACACTCTTTAACGTGTGTAAAATTCCCTCTTAGTTTAATTATGTGGTGCTGGGTGGAACCTGGAGGCTACTCTCTCCACTCTGTTTCAACATAAGTGCATTTTCCATGGCACAAATATGCAAAATATTGGTTCCCACAGAGAGACATCGGAAGAACGGCAGATCTCAAAACCTGGGTTACAGCATTCCTGGATCTCTCAGCAGTGTGGTGACCTAATCGCCTGACCACCTACTGCTCTGTGCCAAATCCCAAACAGCAGGCCAGACACCCCTGAGAGTAACATCCGACTGCACCATGAAATATTACGTCAGGAGTGAGTCATTGGATACTGAGCCTTGGTTAGAACAGCTTTACATACTCAGAAACACAGGAGCTTTACTCAGACTGGATTAAGTCTGTGAATAAACTGTGTCACTGAAAGGAAATTTGTCATTTATAGCAGTCATATTATGCAGTTTTTAATGTTACAGTACATTTAATGGACACTGTTCAGGAACAAAAAGTTACCTTGGAGATGTCTGGTCCACCATAAGTTCAATATGTAACCTACATTTATGGTAATGCACTCAAAGTATTTCAAAATCGATTTAATTTGCCTCACCAAAGGGACAAACACGTGTACTGACACCCTCAATCAATCACACATGTATTTCTCTGACTAACCTGCACCGCAACAAAAATGTCCCCGCCATTCTGCATCCAGCTGTTGTGCAGTGTTGACTTTACAAACAAATTCCCTTTGACAAATATCCAAGCTGGAGACCCCGAGTTTGATAAACAAATCGGCCTCTCCTAATAAATCAATTCATGTTGCTTTTATTAGTGTTTTGACATACAAGTCAAGCACATAATCAGTCAGTGAGTTGATTTCGCAGCATGTGTAGATTACTCACAAAGGAAGCAAGACCATGACTATTGACCAGTAGTCCTGACTACTACATTTATCATCAGAATCATGCTTTATTGGTGCAGTAACCACAAACTGGTGCTAACAGTGTAAGGGTTATTCTGATTAAGCTTTGATTTTTTGCTCTCGTGAGTCCTGTTTTTAAGTTATTGACATGGATCGGAATTTACAGTTTGCTAAACCCCTTGCCTGGAGGCCTACCAAGCATGGGGCCTTAGCATGAATGTATTATTTAGAACTGGATATGGCACTCACAAGTTTGGCCAGTGGCCACTCGTGGTATTGCAGTAAAAAGTTCCCCACATACCACCATTTTAAAAGAGACACCTGTAAATGTTGATGCGACACCTCGAACTGCAAACAAAGTCAATTATGACCTATTATTGAGCCGAGAAAAGTGATTTAAAAATCTATGACATCATCACTATGTAAAGTCTATTGGCTGAGTGGGAACTTTAGGTCGGGGCCTGACAGGAGAAACATACTGCGCATATTTAGTGGGACAAACACCCCAGAAGTAAACCTGGAAGCTAGAAACTTTTTTGCCTATAATAGATTAAACAATGTCTCTCTTCTTTAAGGTAAGCGGCAGTTAGCATATCCGGCTACTACCTTCAGTTTACTTCTAAGACCAAGGAGCACATTCTTAAATAACTGTTGGTTACATTAGTCTGTGGGGCTACAGGTTACAAACAAGCCTATTCACAACTATCACATCCACTGTGTGAAAGTTAGTGCTGGCTGCTATCAGAGTTTATGAAACGTTAGTGGCTCTGTCCTGCTGTCTATGGATCTGGAGAAGTTACAAGCCCACCAGTTAGTCCTCATCCTAAAGCCTTTTCTCTAGCAATGTTAAAATGAAAATATACTGCCTGAAAACAAGCAGAAGCAGACAGGGTTATGTCATCATGAATTAAGAGTGATCTTGTGTTTTTCTTCATACTTAACATTAGGACATGGTTTATCAATTGGTGAGGATGCAGACCTCAGCAGTGAAAAAGAACCCATTGCCTTTGATATTTATATGTCAAGTATTTTGTCCTTTTTTTTCTGTTTCAACACTCTCGCCTCTCCTGTTGCTCATGGTTCGCCCACACAGGGATGTTAGCATATTCCAACTGCTTGGAATTCCTCCCTGCTGTCTTGGGAGCACACACTGCATTTTAAAACTTGTTGGGCCCTTTCAAGTTTTTATTTGAAACTATGTAATTACATTCTTGAAGGAATAACAGGTCCCTGGAGTGATTTACATGCTGTATTAAATGTCATGGTTTGAAAACGCGCTTCTCGATAGCCTCAAATGATGAGACAGCTTTGGGCAATAGATGTGCAGTGAAAATATAATTTAGAGGGGTGGTAGATTTGGAAATGAGGGCAGAGGCTTTGACTGAACGCCAAAGTCTTGATGATGTCTTGGCCTGTTTTCACCAAACTGTCCGGTTCAGTTCAGTTCATTACATATTAAAATGATTATTTTAATTTTTCCAGTGGTAAAAGTTGTGGAAGGTGCCAGAAGAACCACTCCATTCCGTCCTATTTTTCTGTTACCCTTTTGTTGAGTTTCTGAGAGAGCGATGCCGATACTAAAAGACTAACTGACTAAAACACTGCAGACCACTGATTGGTCAGAGAAAATCTGAGTGATCAGCCGTCTCGTCGCTTGCCTTGATGCAGGATTTCCCAAACTCTCCTGAAACACAAAACATTTGATGTCCTCCAATGTGTGTGTGTGTGTGTGTGTGTGTGTGTGTGGGAGAAAAGTGACGGTGAACGCGAGTGGAGCAGAGTGGAAAGTGGAAAAGTGAAGAGTTTGTACTGTACCGATCAAGGGTTGAGGTACATTTACAGGCTGGGTACGAGTTTCACAGCAGTATACAGAAACGCAGCTTTACATCACAGTGGTTTGTTGAGATGGCTGGTCTCTGGGCCATTTATGAGGCTAGGTTTAAACCCTTTGCCACTAATTGAATTAAAACTTAAGGTGACATACAGTTTGATGTGTATGTGACACGTTTGCCTTTTTGGCTTTCAGTCAGGGTCAGTTATAGTGGTGCATGACTTAAAATCAGATTAGGAACATTTTGAGTGAATAGCAACTTTGCACAGAAACTTCATAACCTAATTTTGAGAATATAGATTGATTGACCCAAGAAGAATTCCGGACATTACATTTTTAACTGGGTCACTGGGTCTTGCAGAACACCTGCAGAGTCTACAGCATTGCATTTTAATTATGTTCTATTCAGGTCTAATCTATGTTTCTCTTGAGCACCAGAACATAACACTTGTGAGGTTCTCTATCTCAAAGCAGCACCAGCGCAGGAGAATTTATTTGGCTGCCTCTTAGCTTGGCCTCTTAGGGACTGCGGTGTGGGCAAAGTCAATTCCCCTCTCAGATTAAAGGAGTGTCTTCAAGTGCCAAGTCAAATGATGGTGATAAAAAAGCTTTTTAATCCATTGAGAACGTTTCCTGGTGTAACCCCCCAGAGGCCCGGCATCAGGCGTTACCCCACTCAGGCTGCGTCTGGACAGTGTTGAAGCCCGAGTGTGTCTCCTTGTGCCCTGACAGAGGGAGAGAAAGGCCTAAAAAAGGCCCCCCTCCACCACTCACTTGACCAACTCCCTTTGATAACATCTGGCAGGAGCAGGTTTGCAGCAGCGACAGCAGGGAGATGGAGGGACATTAATGTCCTGTCACTCACTTGGCAGGAAGGCCGTCAGTAACTCTACATCATTCAGCAGATCCAACCTCAATCGCTTGCGCTGGAGTGTCACTGATGATCGCTCTTTCTAATGGGTCTGATGATATTCTCTGGCGAGAGTGTTATATGAGATGATGGCTTGGCATGGCTGCTTTTTATTCTGAACTCAAATCCCTTTATCTTATCATTAAAATAACTTTGACTGCTGATACCCTCTCAGCTATTCAGGCCAAACGTTTGGAGCACAAATGTATTTCTGACTACAGAACAAGAGCAAAACCTGGAGAAAAATCTGTGACCTGAAACCTAAACATTCTTTATAGAAGGAAACTTATAGCGTTTGTATAAACAGCGATGTCTGTTGAAGGAGATGGGCCGGAAAAGACTTGTTGACCTATCTTTGTTCTGCTAAAGGGGGGCTTGCAAGCAGTTAAGGAGGGCTAAATGTGAGTTTCAACACAGCTCCCTCGGAAAGGCTCAGACCAATTCAACATCCATCCCTCTCCATTTTCTTTCTGTTTACTTCTGGGTTCTTGAGTTTACATGCCAATTCCATTACAGGGATTAAAATAGTTTGTCCAATCCATCCTCAAACTCTGCTTCCCTTGTCCTTCTCCCTCCCTTAACCCCTCACACCACTTACAGGCTTTCAGGTCCCAGGGCTGGGTTAGGGGATTACAGGACAAGCACGCTGCAGCCAGAGCACCCAAAGAAGGCGGCTGTGTTGAAGAATGTTCCAACAAGATGTCCAGGCATTAGTGAAAGGTGAGGTTTGATCAATGGCTGTGGCGCGTGTCTGCACTAGTGAGCACTTCACAGAGCACCTGAAAGAGAAGAAAGAGAAAATGAAGGTGTGTTATGACATCGGGCTCGGCGTCTCGGCAGCCGGGTCACCTTTGAGCTGCTGCTGATTAAGGGCTGGTGTTCACAGGTGAGCGGCTCCGAGCAGGATTTAGTGACACAGGCACAGAGGTGAAATCACACTACTCCGCAGCAGCAAACGTCAAAGCAGAAAAGCACTGCTGACCTCTCCCTCAAATGGCCAAAGGCAAAGAAGATAAGTGAGCTCTGTGACTGTGCTCAGCTCCCTCAAAGAAAAGTGATGTCAGGTGAACTTTCTTCAAGTCACAAATTATGTACACAAAAAGGGGGGAAAAAAAACTAGATAGATGATTGTGATGATTACAAGAATGAAACACTTGCCAGCTTTTAATCAGGTATTTTTTTTGCTATGTTTTCTCATCTACACACACAGAATCCCAGACTGTGAGATCAGAGGTTCATATCACAAGTAGTGAAAAAAGTCAGTCGGTCACTGCCTGTGGGTCTAAGCCACACGCAGTTGGTAATCTGCTTCGGAACTGGAGGGGCTCAAAGGGGCTAAGCTTGGTCAGCACCTAGGAAAGAACATCCACAGCATATCTTCAAGTGCTCCCTGCAGTCTGGTTGGTAAAACACAGCTGAGGCTTCATCCTGAGGTGCGGAATTCAGCAAGGCAAGCCACTGGATAAAAAATAAATAAATATGAAATTATAACTCAATAATGATTAAAACAAAATAACACAGCAGAACTTAATAGGAACATTTCAGTATGCAACCGAAAAAAAATCAATAAAGAAAGAGAAAAAGACAGTAGACAAACGGTTCTTTACGAAATGAATAAATGTATTAAAAATATACCTAAACAAGTTATGTATTCAGGTTGATTTACATTTAAAGTAAAGTAAAATTGGAATAAAAATGATAGGAGTAATTTTTTTCAGTACAGACAAAATGAGATTCTGTTGCCATCAGTAGAGATGGGCTTCATATTAACTCTAATTAACAGTGTTGGTGTATATTGGATAAAAAGCGTGCCCCTTTTACACCAATTTCAAACAAGACTATACATACATTAAATGTTGAAGCTGGTGTGCTCATGATTATGAGCACAGTTGGTATTTGTGTTGCCTGCTTGCAGAAAAACAAGAGGAGAGTGGATGGGAAAGAGAACACAGACTGAAAAGGAGTGGCACAGCCTGATTAAAATATTGGCAAAAATGGCAAAACATGCCTAATCTTCATCTATGGCTGTGCAGAATAGTGCAACAAGGCAAAATTAAATGAAGACAATGAATATGACATCACACACAACAACTTTTTAAATGTGTTAAATCAATTAAAAATGTCTCGTTACAACATCTCAGTGTCAGATATGTCATATTAACAGTGTTACAATCAGTAGACATGATTAAAAACACAATCTTGTTCCAGTGCTTTTTGATTATATTTCACCAATGTTAGCACTAGTGTCTAACTGTAATGTTGTAAAAATATCAGATGAATATCATGTATTGTAGTTGTGCCAGTGAGCAGGGACACCTGTTGCTGTTTCAGAACCTCCAGCTGTATTCAATATGAAACTGCAGCTCCAATAATCTTATGATAGAAAACCATGCAATGAGGCTGACCAAAAGGAATGTTTCATCAATTTTAAATACACCGGTGCAACATCAGGTCATTACCATGATTACTTCCAGTCATTCAAACTTGAGAGTGAAAACATGAAATGTGTATCCCACAAGAAAGGCTACAGGTTTGACCAAAAATAAATTGTGCATGACAAGGTCACCATCAAAGAGACAAGACACAAATGGTTTTAGTAATAGTGTTGAAACGAGAAACTCACAGCTTGAGGTCCAGCATCAAGAGTCATGCAGAAGGTATGCACTTGAAGGGGAAGAATATTAAGTGGCCTGAATCACAAAGAACATCCCAAATGCCACATACACATTAGAGCACACTATACAACATGCCAAGTATTTCAAACTTTTTGTGCTTTAAGGACAAAAAGTCAAGAGCTAAATGGGGCAAGAGATGTCGCAGACTTTGAAGTCTGTCAGGGTGACTGAGGAGATCAATAATGATTAACAGAATAAATTCTCAGATTTAAAGGAGCCCACAGTGCAAACAATGATAAGAGAAGGACCACAACATTAAAGGTAACATGATGGACAGTGTCACATTATTTGCATCCCAAAAATCCCTTGATCTGTAAAGACAACTGTTATGTCTCCTTCAACATGGCCTCAGAATGAATAAGGAGAATTTATCTTTGGCTCTTACACGACCACCACAATCCAAAGCAGACATCCTTTTTAACGGCTATCTTGGCATTAAATGTTTGGTTGAAATGCAATTTACTTTGAAAATTAAACTTTCTGTCCTATTGCATTCTCAGTGGGCATAAAATCAGGGAAAATGTTTACACCAAACTTTGTAATTATTTGGCAATGACAACCACAAAACTGAGATGTGCAGCTTATCGGATAGTTAATCCACTTTAGCAGTATTATGAGTCAAATCAGCCAACTTCATATGACAGCAGACCTGCGCTGGAGAAACTATTGACAAGTGCAGTGTATAAACATCTATGGGGTTACATTGAAGACAGTTATTTAATCGTTTGAATGCCTGCATGCCTTAAAAATATCACTTAATCTCAACTGCATACCAGAATAAATTTGTTATGTGCTATATATACTGCAATGAGATCTTTTACCCTCTTTAATTACACAGGTCAGTTCCTTGGGTGTGACATTTTTAAAGATACATAAAATATATATTTCCTCTTTTGACTAAATTTCAGACAATGTTTGCTGATGATATGACTGTATATTCCTCCAGAAAACTGACTGCAAGTGATTTGGAAAGCATTGCAGCTTGACAAGAATAAAAAGACATTGGTAACTAATATGATGAGGACACAACTGATGATGTTAGGAATTTACCGGGGAGGAAGAAAATTCATTATTCTTTATTTAGAAACAGTCAGCAAGTGAATGACATCAGACCCTCCCACAGAAATTGCTGGGCCCCTGAAAAGGTCCAGTAAATGGGCCGGCCCCAAATCTGCTTTACTCATGAACACATGCATGTGCTCTCTCTCTCTCTCTCTCTCTCTCTCTCTCTCTCTCTCTCTCT
>JBBPCS010000374.1:4302721-4317897 GCA_037974645.1 Hollardia meadi | reverse complement strand
TCTCTCTCTCTCTCTCTCTCTCTCTCTCTCTCTCTCTCTCTCTCTCTCTCTCTCTCTCTCTCTCTCTCTCTCAATCCTACATAAACATAAGAAGAACATCTCCGTTATTATTGACATCATCCTCTCACAAGTGGTGGTGACTCCTTCACCGATGCTAGCTACCTCTTGACTGTTACCTCCTGGCTATCGTTCACCTCTTCACTCTGGCTGGGAGCAGCTTTCTGAGCTGACTGAAAAAAGTTGGTCATTAGCGACATTATTATTTCTATAGCCCTTGTCAGCTTCCTCTTTTTCTTCTCATCTTTTTTCTGGCATCACAGTTTATGTGCAGGCCCGGGCATAGCAAGAAAATTCCCTCCGACATTAGGTTGTAGTTAGCTCAGATCAGTAAATTTCTCAGGTCATGTGGCCAGCTGCCAGCAGTGCACTTGTTTTTACATCTGGACATTGTAAAACAATAACTCATTGCATGTCAGCAGAGGCGCTTTTCATTATTAAGAAAGCTACATTTTACTTAAGCAACAATAAATAAAATGTTTATTATTTTCCTTTATTAGGATGAAATGATTATTACTGGCCTCCATGGGCCCCCATAGCAGCTGGGCCCCAGAAAGCTTCCCACCTTATGGGCGGCCCTGAATGACATTCATGAATACAATTAGATGTAACCACTGAGTACTTATGTATTGAATTAATTATGTGTGCACACCTATTTTATTTTTTTTAATAAAAAAAAAAGGTTCCAATAAAACCAGTTTTACAGCTCAACATGTCCAATGGGAATCACTCCAAAGATTTAGCACACTGGCTTACTCTGGAACTTTGGGGTCCAGAAGAGGGTCCCTCTTTTAACTTATATCACACTCTAATGAGCACCAGAACCTGAGCCTACATACACAGCATTAATTTAGCTCATCTCGTGAAAACAAAGATCTTCTCGAATGGAAGATTATCTCAATATGCATCTACAGTTACCCATATGAATTTAATAAACGGAGAACCTGTTGAGTTGTATAGGCAGAGAGCATTTCAGTATCTTTATATCAGTGAGAGTGATTGTTGAGCTATCTGGGGCCTCATTAACACTCATAATTGCCTCTATAGAGGCCAAATGTATTTAAAAAACAAAACAAAACGCCCCAACATCTTAAGGAGAGGAGAATGAAGACATTTTTGGGCAACAATCTTCCCCCCTATAAATTAGATTTTTATTCCATGACTGATACAGCACGGACAGGATTATAGGCGTGTGGTAAGTTTGCAGCAAGTCAACAGCAATTTAAAGGAGATTAAATTGCATTATTTCTGAAATTTCGTGTTTGTGTTTCGTTCAGTTTTTGAGATTTTTATCATTCAGATTTTCTCATTTAGGGGACTGTTCTAAATCTCGAAATCTTAAAGGCTAATTCCTAAATTTTGGATTACCCGTGTGGCCAATAAAAGCCACTAAAATTCTCTGGAGACCAATTGTTTGCATCTACAGGTAGCCTGCACGGGTGTTTTTATTTAGTGTACCACGACGTTACCTTGCAACAAATAGGCCAGTTTACTGTTTGGATCCCAGCATTTAAATGCAAATTCAGCTGATTGCCCGCGTGACTCGTCGTCTGTTATTCACAGTCAAATTACACATAATGAAAAAAAAAAAAAAATCTACTGCGCGCAATGTATTTAAAGTTGAGGAGGAGAGAAGGGGGGTTACCCAAGGTGTTTGAGACAGATGAGGGAGGTGGGGGGAGTGGAGGGAGGAGGAGGCAGGGAGGGTAAATTGGGCGGACACATAAAAACTGCAAGGGGCCTTAGATGCTGGATCATTTGGAAAGTCTGGTCGCCCTGTGCACCGCCCGCCTCACGAGCTGTACTGGAGACGGATAGGAAACCGCGCTAACGCCGGCCTACACGCCGACCCCGTCTCGTCTTGTCCGCTTAGAGGTGTCGCTTAAGGATTAATGAGCCAAAAAGGCATCCAACTTCTCATTTAAGGCTCATTTCGGCGCGTTTCGGCTTTACGCCTGGACTGCCTTACACCTTCCCTTTCATATTCACTTCATTTGAGGATACCTGTACCTCTACTGATGGTAAGCGCTCATCCGCTGGATGACATTCACACATCACAGAGATTCAGCAGCGCAGCTTTTTAGAAACGGAACCTGTTGAGTAAAATAGGAGGGATCCCGTTGACTGATTTTTTAGTTTTGGTCTTTGGTGTTTGTGCGCGTTTAATCGACTTCACTGAGAGCTTGGGAAGCATCCCGATAGAAATGTACAACTATAAATGCCCTTAAAAATCTTAAAGTCTATCGCAGTGACACAGAAACGGAGATGAAGAGAAATAAAAGTGACGGGACATGTAGCGCAGCATTCTTGGTGGAGCTCGTAGCAGGTTAAAGCCTTTTGTGTCGGAGAGCTGAGCGGTGACAAATCAACTGAGGTCATTTCCAAACAGAGCGTCCAATTTCTCAACGCGTCTCTTTCTCTGACTCAATTCAAATATTTACATTATGGAGATTTGTAACTTTGTTTCCCGAAGTTTGGCGCAGATTTTTGCCGGATTAAACACCTGTATCCGCTTCGTGTCCTCACGCGTAATGTGAAAGATGGAGATGAAACAGCTCCGAATTCACGCCAGAACTGGAAAACCGTCGTTCATATCTTGAGCTAATCTTTAATTACAAATCAATTCCAGCTTTAAACAATGGCTTTCAAGAGTGATTCACGCAGGAACATTTTTGACAAAGTCTGCAAAAACATCACAGTGCGATAGCCTATCTATTCCGGTTTGTAATTGCTGAACGACATTGTAATACAAGGACTCACTTGTTTTCACTTGTTTTGTAGCAACACCTGTTTTGTAACAAATGATTGGAATTGTGTCATTTAATACAGTAAAGCTGCAGCAGAGAAAACAGTCTGCGGCCTGCAGGCGCATGGCGTCCTTGACGCACACTTGTAGCCTACTTTTCATCTCAAATTTGTCTGCCATCACGGAGCGAAACAGACTTGCCAAACTGAACTGCGAAAGCATTTTATGTTTGTGTAATTATAAATATAAATTTAAAGAAAAGAAAGGGAAAAAACGTGCGTCTGGCAAAGAGGGGTTCGTTGTCTTTTGGTCGTTTCAGGAAATTATTGGCCGAGATGTTGATTTTTTGTTGTTATTTTGGGTTTGTATTATTTAACACACCTCTACATGTCATGCAAATCAAGTGAGAGCATTTCACAGTTTCACGCGTTTTAATTTCTTCTTAAAAAGAGCGAAATCGAAATAAGAAATCTAAAAAAAATAATCCATGCAACTCATCATCTATATTTCAGAATATACCAAAGCGAACAAAAACCAGTAACCTGGTTTCAATGATCTCACTGACTGTGAATCTTCTCACCGTTGAACTGCTCACTGGGAGCAAATAAAATCCCTAACCTACACTCTTCAACAACAAGAGACATTACAGGTCTCTGTTTTGTTTCTGTCAACACAAATGAGGACATTGCACTTTGTTGAAGAGACTGGATCACCGTGAAGTTAAAATCCTTTTAGCTTTAGTTTCAGCCCACATGTCATCAGGAACCATTAAAAATAAATGGTTAAATTAAAACAGTTTAAATGTGTAGCCTCATTATTTGTTTGCAACTATTGGCCATAATTTGGAATAGCCCTTTGTGTCATTGATACTCTGTATCATTCTGAATTGTATAGGATCTTAAGCTTAATAGCACTAGCCAGAGACTTTGAACATGAAATGTGACTATAACCATGTTGATAAACTGATTACTGGCATCTCAAATGATAAAATCAGACCAGAGATTTGGCTGTTCATGTGATAACCTGTTGCCCCCCTCCTTCCCTCCCTCCCTCCCTCCATCACTGTCAAATTCCCCAGGAAACACATCTGAAGAGCCATGTGCATAGTCTGATCACATTATCTCTGGTCAGAGAGAGAGGCCAAGGGGGATCGAGCAAAGCCAAGGGCAGTTGACTGCTCCGGCTTAATTGCACACTGGTCTGCATTTGTTGTTGCAAAATGTGTCAGTGTCTGTTGCTCAGTTCAAAAGTATTCTTAGTGTGAAGCGTCTCAAAATTATTGAGAGCAAATATGAGTCTGCAATGCTCATAAATGTGGCAAAAAAATCATTGAAAAAATAGAGTTTGGCGTGACTGGAAATGTTTTGCTCTTTTTAATCACCACTGGTGAAAACAGGCCAGCAAACTGAACGCGGTGACTTCTCCCAAGTTGAAAGTTACTCCCAGCCTGCCTTACATCTTCTTTCATCATCATCGCACCACTTTGAGTGTCTGTCTGTTTTAGCCTGCAGCTTTGTCAGTGGCTGGTTACAGTTACAAGATGTTCTGTATGGTCACTGTTTTTGAGTGCTATGAATCCCTGTAATCATGGGAGAGGCCCTCGCTGTACAATGAACGTTTGTTGCATGAGATGCGCGCGCGCACACACACACACACACAGTTATCCCCAACCCCATGGGTAATAGAGCTGATCATGTTCTGAACCCTCCTCTCCCTTTGCCACAGTTCTCACGAAACATGCAAGTGGTGGCACACACTTATGCACGCGTACAGACGTGCACACTCACACGCAAACGCCGCTTAGCTCATGCACGCACCCACTGCACATCACCCTTTCTTCACACACACTGGATCTAGTGTCATGACCGAGAAAAGGGGGGTCAGTCTGAGGTCAAAGTCTAATGCTGTTAGGAAAAAGATCCTTGATTGCATGTACAGTGAGCCATGCAGGGGCTGAGATAATCGCACAGATACCAACCCAGAAATACTCACACACACAAGCACAGACACACACACACACACTAAGTGGCACACATGCACAAAGTTTCCGTTAATGTGCATCCTCACTGTGTAGTAATGCTTGGGTGCAGGCTACAAATGATGACCAAAGACTTACTGCGCTCTGCACCACCAAGTAGAAATGCCTGCTCTGTGGTGCTGTTGTTTTGGTTAAAAATTCAGTAGTTTTATTAGTGTGATTCAACAACATTCAGCACATTTAAAATGACGCGTAAAAGAATTGAACAATTAGAGCCCTATTGCTCTACTTGTTTAACCCACCAGAAGAAAAAACGACCGTTAAGGGGGTATTTTTAAGATTTCTGTTAGAGAAGTTGCTCCAACAACTTTCATATGGTAATTAAAGTCATCTTCTAGAACATATAAAAAGTTATTCATGTTGAGGTTATATCAAGATTGAGAGTGAAATACGCCCTTCCAAAAACCACACACACACACACACCAGTACGACCCTTCTACCGATGACAGTGATGTCAAAGAGCAGGAGGCCTGTCATCAGCGTCACTACAACCTGTGTGATCCCTCAAGTGGGGAAGCCTTACTAAGAGATGAGCCCCTTTTGAGAGGGATGGATTTAGTTCCTTGTGTGAGGAGGGATAAAGGTTGGCTGAGTTCACTTGGAGACAGTTTCTGTAAGCAAGCAGCCCTCTTGTTTTGGATGTAGAATTTACCACTCTCGATCAAAGTGGTGTTATCAGCTCTGCGGTCTGTGCGTGAACATGAGAGGAGAGGGTTTTTTTCAGTTGTAGTTGACACTTATCTAATGTAACTCTTGTAGCAATGTGGCTGCTTTTGAAAAAGTGTTTCTCCAATCATTTTCTGGAATAGATGTAGTAATAATGAGGTGTGTTTTTTGTCTTAGGGGAGTGTTAGGCGCTAGGGATCTGCTGTCTGTGCTGTGGCACATACCTCCTTACATTCCAGTTACAGTAAATAGCTAGCTTAGCTTGTGAGCCAAAATGATAAGCCTTAAAGAGACACTGGGTCTCTCGCTTACCCACACACACTGACACAGATATACACACCTTCCCTGTACTCCTCTTGAAGTAAATAACAGCCTCAGTTGTTTGTCGCTGCATTCAGTTTATGTTTTCCCTGTGTTTTTATCTCTTTCTTTCAGGAACAGGGTCACTCCAACGTTCTCCTGCAGCCGCCCAACACCACCTAACATTTCCTGGAAAAACGTGTCCATTGACTGCTCCCAACAAACATGGACTGTTTTCCCATGCTTTATTTTCTGTCGGTAAGTAAGTGGAACATGCCATTTCAATTTGTGGCATGTGACACGCTGCCACATCTCTCCCTCTGTCTTTCCCTCCCGCTTTCTCTCTGTCCACTGAATCAATGATTTATGTGGCATTCGCCAGACTTCAACTCAAGGTCCCTATCGGATGTTGGGTAAGGCACTTGTATGACGAGAGAGCTTTTTCTGTTCAATGTGTGGCACATAGTTCTTGGTTTGCCCCGTGGCTCATCAGAGGAGACTGTGAGGGACCGTGGTTCCTTATCGAGTTAAGAATTTGCTCTGACCCCAGGGCTGTTTCTTTTATTTGTCTAATCATAGTGGAGGGGGGAGGAGACGAGGGGGAAGGGAGGGAGCGAAGAGGAATGGCCCTCGGATTCCATTCAAAAAAGTTGTGTTCTTGAACCAGCTGTTTACCTTTCAAGGATGTTACTATCTGATTGGGAACTGCTTTACTGTAAACAAGACAAAGTAGACTGCATAACCAATCAGAGTTTGTCCTCAGTGAGAACAGTTAGAAAAAGGGTGAAGACATACTGAACAGTAAAACAAATCCTGAATGTTAGTTACAATGGAGGTCCTGCTCTCCCTTCATTGTCTTTGTTCTTTGTGTTTTCCTTCTCTCTGCTCTGCTCAGCCCTTTCCTAATCGTTTATCTCCCTGTGCCATCTTCTGCTCCCCTCAGAGACATCATGATTCCTGGTAATCGAATGCTGATGGTCATTTTAATATGCCAAGTCCTGCTGGGAGAGAGCAACCATGCTAGTCTGATACCTGAAGAAGGGAAAAAGAAAGTACCGGGCCTGCAGGGTCGTTCGGCCGCTCAGAGCCATGAACTGCTGCGGGACTTCGAGGCCACGCTGCTGCACATGTTTGGCCTCAAGAGGCGGCCGCGGCCCAGCCGCTCGGCCTCTGTGCCTCGCTACCTACTGGACCTCTACCGGCTACAGTCAGGCGAGGCTGAGGAGGCCGGAGCGCCTGACATTGCTTTTGAGTACCCAGAGAGGTCAGCCAGCCGGGCCAACACTGTGAGGGGCTTTCATCATGAAGGTAAGTTTAAAAAAAATCTATGTAGAAGAAAGAAATTAGAAAGCTCAAAAATGATAGAAGAAAGATGATAAATGGATCATGTCATGGATCATGTCAGCAACAGAAACATTACACTACTCATGGTCATTGTTGCCAAGCATTCCAGTAATTTTGGTAGTAATGTAATTCATCAGCATGGGCGAGGACTGTTCAGTGTTCAGAGCAAAGAAAAAAAAAACATTTCCTACATCCCTTGAAACATAATTGTGAGGCAGTTCCACCCATCTCACCATTACCATGGAATCTAAAGATGTGGTCACCAAACACTGTCTACAGAGGGGCAAAAAAATTCTGCTAGACAAGCTCTCAAGAGCCTCATTTGACAAAACACTGCATGTTAGCATTTGGAGGAAAAGCATACCTCCTTTACGCTGCTCACCCCACCCAGCAGAACATGGCTTAAAAAAGCCCAGTCTTGGCCTGGAAATGGAGTGTACTCCTCTCTCATGTCTCCAGTTTATATGGAGAGCTCTTTTAGAAGGACCTTCCTCAACATGCAATTATCTTTAATGCTACTCTGCAGGCTTCTAAATAAAACCCCTACTGCCAACAATGTGGGTGCTGAGAGCACACTGCAGCTCTCTGAAGAGATGGAAAAACAGTCTCAGAAGCTGGTGTGATAGAAGGACTGGAACGTTAGAAGGGTTTCTGTTTATTGTGACTTGGGTCTGCTTAGTTTTAGCGACAAATGCAGAGATTTCAATTAGGCTCTGAGAAACTCCAGGGCAACGGATCTGTTTTAAATGCTCGAAAACGATCTTTGGCAGAGAGACTGAGGTGATTTACCAGACTTAGCAAGCGAGGAAGCGATCTTGTAGTGTGGTGAACAGATAAAACCAGGGAGTTTTAGAAGAACATGAAGAATATGTCCACCTTTTCGGGGGGTGAGTGAGGAATTAAGGATGAGTCAGCCTTAATGGGGCTCGTCAGACACACTGCTCGTGGAGGTGTACCATAGCTAGTTAGGAGGAAAGAGCACCACTGCTTGAGGAGGAACTTCTCCCTGTGATGCAAGGTGTGTGAGCATGCATGTGTGTGTGTGTGTGTGTATGGGTTTCTACATTTTGCTAAACTATGTTAATAACACGTTTTGAGGCCTTTTGAGTGGAAGTGCTTGCATTCATGGAAGCACCATTGTGCAATAGTGTGATTCAGCTGACTGATCTGTCCAAAGCACTGCGAGTCATTACAGTCTGCACCAGATAGGCAGTCAGGGGACATGTTTCCAGGCTAGACAAATTGTGTAACAATTCATCTCGAATTCAGCAAGAAAGATGTGTTTTTTATTGGCTGTGTGTATCTGGTGACATCTTGCTATTTTTACCATTGATTTTAAACGACTTTATGAATTAAACTACAAAGCAGACATGAGAGGGTATGTGTGTGCACATTTCAAATTTTGATTGAGCGTTGGTTGAGGATTTGAATACATTTCATTTCCCTGCAAGACCTCCTTTCCCATGGGCTTCAGATAAACGAGATTCTACTGTATTGTCTGACTCCTTAATGATTATTCATGATGAAAATGATAAATGTCTTAAGTGAACAAACTGCAGAGCTAATCAGAAACACAGCAGGTTTTAATAATGAAAACCACCTGTGTAAGATTAGGGCCTGGGTGTGAAATAACAGGGGTGGATTGAGCAGGAAAATAGTAGACACAACATTCCTTTCCCCAACAATGGTGATCTTGCCAGAAATCTGCAGACTGAGCGTGGAAGAGGGAGCCTCCACTGTGTTTATACTGTAGCTGTGGTACGTTAATCACCACCCTCCTTGTAATGCATGTTTCAGCAAAGTGCTCAGAGAAAGGCATTGAGAGAAGGGCTGGATAATCCTTATAGATAGATAAGGAAGCATGGAAAACACCCCCAAAGGCCTTGAAAAGTGTGCATGTACAATATTTTGTGTCAATTAAGCCACGTCAGAGTGAGGAAGTATGGGGTGAGTGCTTCATAGTTTAATCTGCTGATATTGTTGGAGAGATTTAAATCTGAAACAAAGTTTTAATCAAATATCCCATATTTCTCGTCATTTGCAGAGCACATGGAGAGGGTGCATGAGCCTGATGATAGAGAATCCATGCCCCTTCGCTTCCTGTTCAACCTTAGCAGCATTCCAGAGGACGAGCTGCTCTCTTCTGCCGAACTGAGGCTCTACCGCCATCAGATTAATGAGGCCATCGCTGACACCCTCTCAGCTGACCAGGGGCTTCACCGGATAAACGTCTACGAGGTGCTGAAGCCCCCGCGGCAAGGGCAGCTAATCACGCAGCTCTTGGATACGCGGCTTGTGCGCCACAACACGTCACGCTGGGAGAGCTTTGATGTGAGCCCTGCCGTGCTGCGCTGGACTCGTGAAGGCCTCCCAAATTATGGGCTGGCTGTGGAGGTTATGCACCTCAACCAGACGCCACGCCACCAGGGCCAACACGTCCGCATCAGCCGTTCACTACACCGGGAGCCTGGCGAGGACTGGGAGCAGCTGCGCCCCCTCCTGGTGACCTTTGGCCATGACGGGAAAGGTCACCCGCTGACCCGCCGGACCAAGCGCAGTCCCAAGCAGCGGGGCCGTAAACGCAACCGCAGTTGCCGGCGCCACGCACTGTATGTGGACTTCAGCGATGTAGGTTGGAATGACTGGATAGTGGCACCCCCTGGTTACCAGGCTTATTATTGCCACGGGGAATGCCCCTTTCCTCTGGCGGACCACCTGAACTCAACCAACCATGCCATTGTTCAGACACTGGTGAACTCTGTGAACAACAACATTCCCAAGGCCTGCTGCGTGCCAACTGAGCTCAGTGCCATCTCCATGCTCTACCTGGACGAACATGACAAGGTGGTCCTAAAAAACTACCAGGAAATGGTAGTGGAGGGCTGCGGCTGTCGCTAACACACAGACTAACTAGAACTTGGACTTGGACTGGTGACGAACTCACGAACATGGACGCTAAAACAAATCAGAAGGTCTTTACTCCCGAAAAATGTTCACTTGGACCCTTATTTATAACTTTTATGTTGAGGTGTATGTTTGTCACACTTTTTTTTGTTTCTTTGACAATATGATCATATATTTTGACAAAATATATATATTTATATCTTACATATTAAAAATAAATTGAGTCCTTATTTTAAACATAAAAAAGCTGTACAACTTTTCATAATGTACATTAGATTGTATAAGTTTTTTTTATTGAGAAAATAGTAAAAAATCTAAAAAGTAAAGTTTATTTACTGGTAATATTTATTGCTTCCATATGATATACATTTTTGAGAAAAAAAAATAAAAACATGAATTGCTTCCAATAACACCTTCAAGCAGATCACAAGATGCACCTTTGTGTATTTGCATAAATTAGAGAGAGCACTGCGTGAATTTGTCACAACACTGATTTCTTTAAGGAATCAGTTGAAATAATCAGAAATGTACATTGACTTTAATTAACCTCTTTACATGATTTTAATAAGCCCCTTGCAACAAAATACATTTACCTTCTTGTGAAATATCTGTAATAACTACTCTGAGAGGGTTGTAAAAAATAAAAGGTGACAGTAATTATTTCTTACTGTTTCAACATGAATTTGGATTAAATTCGAAGCCTGATACTTACCCTGATAGCCTTTTAAATGTGTCCAAACTGCTTTTTAGCTACAAGGCAGGGAAAAAAACAGAGAAATCTTTGCTCTGTCTTTCCAAAATGAAAAAAAAAAAATATTTGGTTCATTATCTGGCATCTCACCACCTTTGAATGCTTCACACTTCATCACCCTGCGGTTCTAAATTTTCTCAATTTTCAGTGACAGAAGCTGTTACAGAGATGGTATGCCATTTCAAAGCTAGTAGGCCTTTGGATTAGGGCCTTATTGTTCTCAAATTTCACTTTTATGTCAATTAGGCTAACATGTGGTGGTTGGACACTCGCTAATCCAATTGCAGCCGGGGCGGGTTGTTGAGCCTGACTGTGGGAGAGTGATTCTATTGTTCCTGACGTCCCCACATTAGGGGCATGATTGTGGCCAATGCGTCTTGCCCCGATACAAGGCGGCTGAGTCCTCAGAAGAATCAAAGGTTAGACGCTCTGTCTCCTGCCTTTGTCTTCAGCGGCTCATGCCGGCAGAGCAAAGACGCCTGTCTCCAACCTGTGCCCCATCACACAATAGGCTTCTATATCACTTATTTACGAGCTGACGGCTGGCCCAAATTATATGATAATGTTTAGAGAGAGCGACTCCTTTGAAGTGCAGGGGGATGTTGGCTGTGCTTTGTTTCGCAGAGAGTGCCCTGTACATCATCATGTCTGGTGTACAGGGTGCAAACATAGATAATTATAAAGCTGATAGTATAATCAACACTTAAGACAAAGCTATCAATTTTTTTTTTGACTAATATGCTACGACAAATTAAATAGTTACAGCATTAGGTCATTTTTAAAAAAAAAAAAAAAGACCTTATAGGTTTTGCACTGGAGCATGTGCAGGCCCCCAGGCTCTCTAATGGCAGCTGGGCTTCTCTTTGATGCCTGCATATCAGCGTTCAAAGACGAGGCAGACAGCTAAAGGAGTAGAAGACGGAGAAGAATTTCATTTTTGAAGTGGCTGAAGGCAGAGGAGAAGCGGCTGATGGCGGGAGGTACATGTACGTGTGTGTTCGGAAAAGAAATGGGGATCTTTTTTAGCATCTTGACAGTGCAATTACAACATTTTAACTGATCTTCCCCCTGAAGTTGGAGATAACATCAGCCAGTTATGGTAATTGTCTTGCCTGCTTATTATCCCACTACCCTACACAAAGAGAGGATGCATGTTTATTAAAAGGCCCAGAGCAGGACGTTTATATAAGCTCAGCACACCCAGTGAGCCTGCCATTACCAGCCAGCCAGCCAGCCTCGAGTTGAGCCCTTGGAGTTTGTTTGGAAGCTGAGAAGCCTTCAGCAGCAACATGCCTCAATTCCCAAATGCACCACTGAGTGTCATCAGCCACGTGACTCTTAAGAACTTCAGGAAAGAGATAGATAAATGTGAGTGTGTGTGACTAAGTGTGTGTGAAGAGAGGTAGGGGGCTGGGGTCAATTACAGAATGAGTCCTTAGAAACAGATTGAGGGCTTTGTCATTCCTATGTGACGTGCCACTCAGTCTCCTGTAAGTGCTTGTTCTCACGCAATTACAGGTGAGTCATTATGTAGCAGGTCTATTGACACTGCTCGACTAATTGACTGGGCGAAGTCTTCAAAAAGCTTTTTATTTGGACTTTCCACCGTAAAAGCTGAGTGTTTGTAGACAGTAAACCTCCCCGCAGGAACAAAGGAAGACGATCCTCGCTCGCATTGCCTTGTTTGAGTGGGTGCACTCCATACCTCCATCGCCGAAATCTTCCTTTCTTTTCTCTCAGAGTTACCAGATGTTAGAGATCTGAGTGTGTGTGTATGTCTGTAAATCAGACTTTCAGGTAAGTCATCTGACACAAAACACACTGGAAACATCTTTAACTGTTAAAGAGGTAGTTCAGTCCGTTTTTGGCACAACTAAACTAAATTTTGTTGTTCAGAGTTGGAGCCCGGTGTTGTAGCTTCACTTGGTTCCAACCTTTTGGGAGACATGACAGAAAAATAAGAGAGTAGGAAAAAAATGAAGCCTTATTGCTTACTGTTTTGTAGCTTTAGATGTTTTATGTATTTGGGAGCTGCAGCTCACTTTTGTATGATGGATTGCCGACTGGCCGGGAAAGTGAGTAAATCCTACCACCCCATGTCAAAAAAAAAAATCCACTCTATGCCTTCAATGTTTTAATTTAGTTACATTAGTGCTACATAACTTTGCGGTTTCTCATCCTTCACACATTTTTACAATGGCAGCAACAAAGGTGTGTCATTACTGTACACAAGTTGGCAGTTCTGTACTTTGACTGAGCCCATGTCAGCCAGGGGTGCAGCTAACTATTGTTTTTATTATTGAATAATTTGTTGATCTTTTTAAAAATAAATAAATAAATAAATCATTAAAGTTATATAAAATAAATTCTACTGACATATTTTTATTGACCCTGTCGAATGACTTCATGAGCATGAAATAGTGATTTCATTGAGTCTGAATGCAGTACCAGAGCTTGGATAACACATAACATTCGCAAACCGCCATTAAATCATTATTTAATACCTGTGCAGATGTCTTCCAACAAAAAAACCCCAAAAGATATACAGTATAAATGACCAAACACCTGTTGTGTGTTTGGCTAAAATGAAACCAAAGTATGTAAGAGACAGATAATGCAGACCTTAGTGGCAGGTAATGGTGGCAATGTAATATTTTGTTGTTTGCCAAAGTTTTATAACACAGAAGAAGTTCCAAAGAAAACAGAGCCAGGTCTTATTCAGAGCAACTGCTTCCGCTGCTTTTGAATTTTTCAAATATCATTTTTAACACCACAAAGAAAATTATGCTCACCTGCTTCATATTATATTGGAGATCTCAAAACCTCTGCGAATAAAACTATCTGCAGGGCTGGATACCACAAGAGGTAGAAAATATTTGTTGTGGTTTGGGTGAACTAACCTTTAAAGAGAAACCAAACAGCGGTGATATTCAGTACTGAGGGCTGGATGTGTCACGCTGTACAGTCCCACACTGGAAAGAGTTAGCTGACATGCTCTTCTTCTGCTCTCGCTGTTCGGTAGAGAATCTGGAGGGGCTATTGTGATGATAGCTCATGTCAGAGCCGCTCCAGGTCACGGCCTCTCATTTCATTCTCCCACTCATACGTCCATGCACACGCATATACACGCACACGCATTCTTTCTTATACATTTTTTTCAGGGTATATCATTTTTACACAAAGACACGCACACACATGACACACAGGTCTGAAACCTTAGACCCTTCCCGCTGTCCATCTGTAGGGGTTATCTGTGTGACACCTCCTCTCACCCCTGTCTGTGGCTCATCTCCACTCATCACGCACACCTCAGCTCTAGCACATGGCAGCCGGGACGCTCCACGGTGCATTTAAGGGGATAAGGCTGTCATCGATGGAATACTTTGACCTCAGGGTCACAGACACAAAACGTACACACACAGACACATGATGCGTACAGTGCAGCTAGGAAGTAATAATATAGGAGAATTTTACTCATTGTGGTTCAAACACAGATGAAGAGCTTTCCTTTAGCTTTAGAAACAGTGAATTAAGAAAAAAAAACTAATTTACTTTATTATTTGTAATAAGCAGATAAAACCCCTTAAAAAATCAGCTTCTTCAATATGTTATCTTCTTTGGGATGGCATCTGGTAGACACATCATTCTAAACTCTTTTAAGATCCCTCTTACAATGCAGCATCTGATGCTTGTTTTATAACAGCAGTGCAAACAAGACAGAACTGCAAAAATTAGAAAAGGTGAGAGAAAAACTTCTGACCTCTGTGAATAGATGAATAATAATTACTTTTTCATATAAACTCTGATGACAGAAAACTCAGAAAAAGACCAGGACAACCAAAAGGGTAATCAAAAGGCCTCAAGAACAAAAAGCATTTTTGGTAGGTCATCTTTTGGGCTCAGAAATCGTAATTAATTGTCATTTATGAAGAAGCAAAACAAACAAACAAACAAAACCCAATTTTCTGATGCCCGCTGTGTTTTGTTTTCGGACTGCAATATGGAAAAAATACGTGCAATTTTAAGACGTCAAACATGTGTGTTTAATGTAAAAATTTAGATTTTTCACTATTTTCTCACATTGTATGGCCTAAATGATTCATTGATTAATTGAAAAATAACCTATTAATCACTGATGAAAGTAAAATTTGCAGCCTTGCATTGCATCTTCAGTTGACTTTGGTTACACAAAGAAAACACTTTTGTTGCTATAGCCAACAGACATAAACTAAAAACACTGTGATTGTAATTGTTAGGGTTTTGGCCATTCTCACCCTCACTGAGCCTCTTTTAACTTACAGTGTGTGTGTGTGTGTGTGTGTGTGTGTGTGTGTGTGTGTGTGTGTGTGTGTGTGTGTGTGTGTGTGTGT
>JBBPCS010000374.1:4285230-4296300 GCA_037974645.1 Hollardia meadi | reverse complement strand
GTGTGTGTGTGTGTGTGTGTGTGTGTGTGTGTGTGTGTGTGTGTGTGTGTGTGTGTGTGTGTGTGTGTCTGTGTGTGAGGCTCACGGCCACAGCCATGCCCGGAAAGGCTTGGAGCACAACCAGTCATTAGGAAGTTAGGCCGTCTGGAGTGCATTATGGGCTGGGTACTGTAACTCTTACAAGCACTGCTATCAAACCAGGGATGAGGGGAAGAAGGAGGGAATGAAAGACTAAGAGAGAAAGAAGGAAAAAAAAAGATCATACATGTGTCAGATAATATATACAATTAGCTAGCTTCCTTTACCTACTTGTTTGTCATGATGGACAAAAATACAAATTCAAAGCAGTACTCGAAGCAGCATAAAATGTTACGTTTTGTACCAAGAGACTCGGGACCCAAAAGCAGTCGCAGAGGCAAAACCAATTGTGAATTTATTTGAAAAGTTACTGTGCTTGAGGTGTTGTGGTTAATGCAAACAGGCAGACTGGCGGGTGGGCGGGCAGGCTGGCTGGCAGGCAGGTCCGCGGAGGGCGAGCTGATCCAAGGTGTCCAGAAATGAGGAAGTGGCAGACCTCGTCAAAGCGTGTCAGGAAGGTGTTCAGGCGTCGTGGGCAGTTGGAGCAGAATGAAAACAGGATTACTAGGAGCACTAGTAATTAACAACAGAAGAAATAACTCACAGAGAATTGTGAGTGGCCCAGATTACCACTACTGTAGCTGACTGTACAATCTAGCGATGGCTGCAGGGAAGTCCGGGGGTTCTTATTCAGAGGTTGATGAGTTGATTAGCAGCAGGTGAGATGGAAAACCAGGTGCAACAGGTGAGTTGGGAGGGGAGACAGGAGGGATAAACAGGAAAACCAAGAACATGGGAAAACACAGAGCCGTGACATAAAACACATCTTATGAGTTGTTTGGCTAAGGTCTGTTTAAAATGAAAAAAAAAACAAAAAAAAGTTGAAGAGCAGAATGGACAACATAAGATTGCTAAAGTGTTTGAGCCATCCAAAAGAAAAGCGGAAGCACTGGACGGATGGATAGACGGATGTTTGGTTCAAAGACATGGTGTTGCTTGGGCATGAGGACAGTAAGACAGTGCCCAAACTGAATCAAGCTGCGAACACAGCTGGAGTTTTGACTGCAGCTCTCAACCATTTGACAGGTTTAGGTGCTTCGTATCAAATTACTGCTTACATTGGCTCTGTTTAAGTGTCATCAAATGGACATGATTCACTCCAGACCATACAAAGAGAACTGACAGAAAATGAGAGAGATTCACACTGTAACATACCGGCAGAAGACAGCTGGATGAAGAAAAAGAACTGAAAGAGCAGTAGGGAGAGATATGTGAGTGATACAGATTAGATGATATAAACAAAAGTAAATATTGCAGACTTTGTTAAATGATACCTGGTGAGTACTTTGAAATGAGTTTGAAGTCTTGTCCTGGCTTGCCTAATAAAGTGTTGTGCCAATAACAGTACCAACAAGATGATCAGTAAAGATCACCTGCACAGGACTGGCCTGCTGGACATGTTGGCAGTGCAGTTTTTCTTTCTACAGGGCTGTGGGAAGACACGTTGTAATGCGTGATTATTAGGTAGTCTGTCATAGCTTAACGCGCTTGCACTAAATAGCTGTTTGGCAACGCTTTCTAAATCATAGCATGTCATGTCTTCATTACAATTAAACTTTATATACAGGAGTGACAACACATTTTCTGAAATATGATGGTAGGGCTTCAAACTGTGGGCCA
Source organism: Hollardia meadi (assembly GCA_037974645.1). NCBI lineage: Eukaryota > Metazoa > Chordata > Actinopteri > Tetraodontiformes > Triacanthodidae > Hollardia > Hollardia meadi. The sequence continues at coordinate 4,294,542 of JBBPCS010000374.1, read as the reverse complement.
ATGTGGGGCTTGGTGCAGTGGCAGACTCAGGCTGTCTGGCACAGTGTGCAGAAAGTTGTAATGCATTTTTCTACCATCTAGGGCAGACCATAGAAGGGAACCCTAGAGGGCACTTCATCATGTTTTTCTTCAGGGCAACCTTGCCCCCACCAACCAAAGTCCACTGTACTGCAATACCAGATTCAGATTCAGACAACTTTATTGATCCCAAGAAGGGCGATTCATTTGCAGCTTACACACTCCATGCATAAAGATCCAAAACTCACAGACAACAGATCAACACAATACCTTAATACTATAGATTGTAGAAGGTGACTGATGGTGCAGGTAGTTGAGTTCCCATGTAGACTTATGTCACGGAGTGTGTTGAGAATTCGCCACCACTGTCAAAAAAGAGATGGTTTTCAGTGGTTGAGTGGTTGACACCAAACTGATCACCATCAAAACCAGTTTAGTACGTATGACAGCCAAGTATGGAAAGCCCTAACATGGTTGGTATCTTCAGTGTTGGTTGCCTCCAATATATTGAGTTGAAAAGTAGTAGAAATGGGTCTCTGCATAGTCAGTCTGAGTTCATATAAGAAGTCCTTGAAGGAAAACATGTCAACACCACATCTCACTCACAACACCCTATAAGTGAGCTACACAGAGACTCAAACAGTGCAGACATATAGAGTCTGTTTTTCTACAAAGGCATAAGATCATAAGCCCTCTGTGGTGATCATTTGCAGTGTTTAGATATGTTGGTAATGTACAGAAGCAATTAGTAGGCAATTAGCTGGGAAGTTTCTGTTTTCAGACTGTAACAGACAATCAGGAAAGGAGGCAGCCATTTAAGGTATTGTCTTTGACATCTTGACTTCATCTTGTTCTCCTGTTTTTTTGCTTTAGCAGCGGAGGAGGAATTGCCTGGCAAGCGTCTGGCCTTCATGTTACAGCATTCAACATAGTGAAACACCTGTTTGGGTTTATTGTGTTTGGGTAGTTGGCAGTGGATGGATTCCAGCACCCAGCTTCTTGCACATGCACTGCCAAGAAGACACACACACACACACACACACATCCACAACACAACTCTGTGTTATGCACTTTATGCACACACTCTCTCTCTTTCTCTCACTGTCTCCTTATTTTTTATAAATGAGTTGGTTGAAATATCAGTCATGAAAATAGATATTCTGGAACTCTGTGTTAATGCCTTTCATTTCTGAGTCTCCCTCCCACTGAGCACAGGCACACAGGCCCACAGAAGAAGAAAGAGAGCAACACAGGAGGGCAGGAGCAGCACAGTCCAACAGAGAAAAGTATGGTAACCATACGTCAGTCTGCCCTGAGATCACCTTTGACATGGTCCCACCTGTCAGCATGGACCTGAATTAAGCCCCCTTTTCTCTGAACCCAAATGCATCAAACTGCACTGCGCAGCCTTTTTGGTCCTTCACCAAGTTCCTCTTTCTGCCGGCCTGAATCTATTTATCCGGTGCATAGATTAGAATTAAAGAGAAGCAAATAGATACTCCATATGGCAGTTGCCTGGCCTTAGCTGTCTGTGAGACATATGATGGAATCTATGGGGAGAAGACGCCATAACATTAAATAGCTGAGGTCAGTATGTTTAGGAAATCCCAAAAGTGGGCAAGGACTGCTGATCTTTGTAGTCTAAATGTTTGAGAGGTTTCTTGTGCTGTAGGTTTGGATGCTATACAACTTAGTGCTTTATACCACACTTTAAACACAAGTCAACTTTTCTATTTTTTATTCAAATTAGAGAGAAAAAAATCTGAATATCTCTATTTTTCAATTCTCTTGAGAGAGCAGCTGGTATCAGCTCTGCCGGTTCTGGTGGCTCGTGGTTGTCGTCACATTGGCACACGTATACACATTGGGGGACGCAGATGACCGTTTGCCAGGACATGACGTGTTTGGGGAGTGACTGAGCCAACTTCAGAGTTCTGTCACAGTCCCAGTCCACAACGCAGACCAGGCTTAAGAGGAAGTAGCCCATGTGCCAAGGAAGTGTGGGCTGTGCCACTTCAATCCAGGAATTCTTATCATGTTGACTTTTCAAAAGGGATGCACCACACTGTGGTTTAGTCTGCAGCTGGGACAACAAAGTGATGAATGGAACAGCCAGTGAGGAAGAGATATGCCCACACACTTCACCTCCCTCTCTGTTTTCGCCCTCAATCAATTCGCACATACATATAAGCACACACCAGTCTCAAATCCTGTGGCAGCCATGTGGGCGGAGAAATTTGCGGGCTTTGGGGTTCTGCAGAGCCACTCTCCAGGGTCGTGGCCATAAAACAAAAGCACTTGTAACATGAAAGAATTCCTGCAATTTACAAGAGGAAGTGGAACATCTGAGAGACGATGTTTGAATTCTCAGTGTGCTCTTCTGGGCGAAGTGTCAAAGCTGGGGTGGCTGCTGCTGGCTGATGGTTCCCCCTTCCACCACCACTGCCCCATGACACAAGTCAAACCACCCTCCATCTCAGCACCATTATGCCCTTTTTTTCATTCTAAATGTACTTCCTGTTCCCCATTAGACCGCCATGTCTCAGTGACCAGTGAGACCTCAGTAAAACATGTCCACCCTGACTGGAGGCACCCACCGTGCACTACTAAGAGGCCGTCGAGGGCTTCACTTTGAACCTGGCAGCTCCAGGGAACATTCCTGCCTTGAAAGGTTTATTTGGTTATCTCTCCAAATGTCCTGAGGTGAAATCTACTGTTAAGTAAACTTAGCTGATACAAACCAGTTGTAGGCATGCAATAGTAAACAGATTGTAACCGTTCATGAAATGGTTGCTGCCTGCATCGGAGCAGTGTGCTGCACAATGTCTGCCTCCACTCTCCAACGTCAGAAAAGGCATTTTCTTATAATGCACAAGAACTCCGGCAACATGGCACCTTTACAGGTTCTCAGGTTTTGTGTATTGTCGTATTCCTAAATTCTATATAGATAAGGGCTTTGATTGTACTTTCTAAAGATGTGCAAAGGTAAAGCCATGCAGAACAGTGTGTAGTGAATGTGTAACCTGCATGTGTTTGTGTGTATGTGTGTGTTTGCAGTTTTCCAGAATTTGGTCTGCATTCATGTGGATAATTATAACTTTATGGAGATTTTTTTTTCCCTCCCTTCCTTACGACCACATCTGCAGCTGAGGCAAATAATAGAGGAAGGGTGGAGGCCAAACGTTCTGGTTCTCTCTCTCTCTTTCTCCTCTCTCTGTTTCTGTCTCTTTCTCTTTGCTCTCTGCCTCCCCTCTCTCTCTTTCTCCCCACTCCTCCTTCCTTCAGTCGCTCATCTTCTTCCGTGGCCCGGACCACCTACGTTTGGAGCCTTGGGTGGACCCAGAACCATTGCTATCAGCGCAAGTGTGCTCAAACGTCCAATAATGACTTCCACTTAGAGCCAGTCCATAAACACTCTCAGATGCACAGAGACACACTCTCATGGCTCAGGCAGGCTGGCTGCATGATTTTCTTCTCCGCAAGGGCTGCAGTCACTTAGCTAGTTTCCTTAATTCCGTTCTTAATAGGAATCTGTTTGTTTGTTTGTGCATTGGTTCAGTGCTGTTTATTTGGCTGCCTGTTTTATGACATTTAGTAAAGTCTTTCGAGCCACCCTAGGAGCTGTGCTAACCTCATGTGTGTGTGGCAACATTCACATATTAAACTTAAAGCTTTTTACAGTAACTCATTGAGTTTTCCGGCAGTGGTTAGACCTGCGGTGAGGCTACCTCCATGAAGATTTACCCATCAGAACGGCTTCGATCCCCAAAGCTACAAGTCCCACGCCTGTGGACGATGATGTCACGCCATATTGTATAATTATGTTTTGCTTTATGTTAAATACCATAAAACTCATGTACACTGCAAGGGTGGAGTTGACATATTCCTTTAACTCACTGAATGACCTCAAGCTAATACAACTGCAGTGCAACACTGTGATTGGTTCAGTACAACCCTGAAGAGGATGTTGTGTGATTAAAAATGTCAGTTTGTTCTGTGTTATTTGTTTGTGTTCTCATTGATGTCACTTTTAATCTATGAGAGCATTAAACTGAAGAATGCGTAGTAGAACGCTGAACGTATTTTGACAGTCATGCCATTATGTGATCAGCACTAGAAGGATAATTCATTACTTGGATCATACTTTTGCAGTTTTGCCAATAGTTCATATCTGTACTACGATTGTACTTGCTGCATTAATTGCTGAGATCTGGAAATGGATTGACATTGCATAAAAGAAGCCAGATGGGGCAAGAAACAAGCAGTTGTAAGATCATGAATGTTTTAAATAAAACCACTGCTTTGCCAAACGTATTCTAAGGGGAAATAATGGTGAACTGTACAGTAGACCTTTTTCACAGCAGCCATTAATGAAATTAATTAAGGTTCTGTTCCTTTTAGTGCAGCAGAGCCTTTCCAGTGAGCCAACATGCAACAAGAGCAGCACACTGACCTGAATGGACCTTAATTAGTATCATTGGTTACACCTGTGTTGAACCTACTATTTCATGCCAAAATGGCTGCTGTGAAAAAGGTCGATTGTTGCCTAAGGTGTCTGTTGCAGGACACCAGTATAAGAGTCATCACAAGAAAAGCAATATTAAGATACATAATTTAAAATTAGAGGCATTGAATTTTTGTTTGTTCTCATGTCCTTGTTCACATTGGGGTCCAACTTTAACCTACTCTGCTTGTCGTAGTTGTCTGCTTACACAGTTTTCTTTATAGAAGAAAGAACTTATTTACTACATTTTGGGTTTACATTCTAATTAACTCAACTGTAGGCTTTTTTCTATTTATCTGATCATACAATCATGATTGATTGGACCCAAGGTTTAATAAACCAGAATAATCCTTTTAAAGATAAAATAACGACAAATTCTATATTTTTGTTATTACCAACAAGTGCTATCAAAGTCAAGCTGTAAACCATCAATACTTTCCGACTTCCTGAATCTACGTGTGGCAATCAGCCCTAAGGACAATGGTTCCAACTAACATAAGAAGTAAATCTTACATTGGTTGGAACATGGAACTTCTTTAAAACACTTGTATGTCTGGTGATACTGTATTTTTCTTATTTTCAATAAGCCATATGTTAGCACTTAAGTATAGACAAAATTTCTCATTTGATTCACCATCCTGACAAGCTGTAGACACTAACTTGAACTTGATCGTGACAGAGGAATGTCCAGCGTCACCATCTGTATCACAACACCTGGAGTTTATCTACTGGTGAGATAAACACAAATATTCACACATCATTCTGCACAAACCTCCAAACACATCATACACTCCCTGTTGCGAGAGATTAGGTGGACTATCTCCTGCTTGCTCTGACAGGATAAGAGAGATAGAAATGACATTTTTGCCAGCAGACTGTAAAGACCGTTACGTGACAACACAGCATCTCCTGAAGGTTGGGAAAAGAGGAGAAGAGAGGAGATTGAGATCAGATTCTCAACCGCTCTGCTCCCATCTTCTATCAATGTTGACATTTCAGAGTGTTTTATATCATGTCAGAATGTGGTTTGAAAATGTGCCACTGACATTGTGGTTCTGAGGCTGGGCTGTGGAAAACAGATTTGAATGTGTTTCATGCTTTTTGGGCTGTTTCCAGGATTTCCAAACCAAACATGAATAGACCCTGATATTCTATATAAATCACAAGCATGTGCGTGTGCTCAAGTATACACAAAAATCCCAAAATGAATCCAAGACAGTAAGATAAAAACATCCAATAGCCTCTTTCATCTGGTTTGTTTAGAATTTTTCCATCTCGTGTTTACCCTCGGGCAAAACTATGCATCTTGTTTTGCAATCAGCTCGCCTTTAATCTGTTTGGGACATTGTCTCCTCTTCTATCAGTACACAGGTGAGTTATCACTGCAGCTCTGCATCCTGCCAAGCGTGGGGTTTCACAGCTCAGGGATCACTATCTGGACTCGTACTAAACAGCCATGTTCCAATGTGGGCCAGAGGGCGGACATGTCCACAGCTTACAAGATCAGACACAGCACTAAACCCTGCCATGATATGCCTGCGCTAAGGTGATGTTGCAAACCTCAGGAGATTACAGATGAGCAGATCCAAGATATCAAACATGCGATGGGGCAGGTGGCTGTTAGTCTGAGATTAATGAAATGATCTGCTTTCAATCGGAATATTATTTGTGTTTTTCTGAGTACTTTTTCTGAGTGCTTTTACTTAATTCTGTGTTTAAATCTCCAAACCTGAAATTTAAAAAAATTCCTATGAAACTTATACGCTCAGTTGAAGTGTATCATTTTTATATATTTCTCATGCATATTCCCTGTCACACTTTACAGTCAACTGTCAAATAAAATACCAAGAATAACTGAAGAAATTGGGCTTAAGGGTTCTTTCAGGCCAAATGCACTGCACAACCTTGGACTTAGAGTTCCCCTCCAGACACGTTCTGAAGTACATAAAAATATGCTATGACTAATATTTTATTCAACATGGTTTTCCCACATTAAGTTATAAAAACCCTGAAAAGGGTCTGGAAGCACATCTACTCTTTCTCCCTCCTTTCTCTCATTCTGGATCTATGAATCCCAGGCCTTGCACCTCGCTGTGTTAGGTTTACGTTAGGTTGACCGGTGAAAGATCAGCGAGCATCAAGATGGCTAGTGTTAAAGGAAACATGGCAGAGATTTAGTCATAACGTTACATTTTTTAGCCTCACTTGGACCCAGACTCAGATGAGGAGTCTGTTGTGCACCAAAATCGGCGAGTAGTTAGCATCTTTTGTCTATGTTGTTTGTTAGCTTTGGTGTGCGTTTCAATCTCAGTTTTTTAGAAAGTGCACAGACATCTCCCTCTTCAGTAGGGGGAGAGTGAAAACACTTTTCTAGTGACAAACATTGGACAGATACAAGTCAGTATAGTCCAGGTGAGACATTTTAGGGGATGTGAACACAAGAAAAACACTACATTTTGTTTGTTTTCAGCCTGATCTTGTGGCCTTCCTGAATGGAGCGAGATGGTTGTGTATCATGTGACCTAAGGATGGAAAACCAATCACTTGATCGGGATTTCATACTCCGTCTGCTAAGGCAATGCAATTTGGCTGAAAGCTTTAGAAAAACAAAACAAAAAAACAGTCCTCTGTTTTTTGTGATGAGAATTTATTCATCAAAATGTAAATAAAAGAAAAAAGAAAAGTTTCTTGGCACTAACCTTAGATGATTTGCCCGTCACATTGGTACTGTATCCGTTTTTATAGCTAGGTCTATAAATGTGTCATAAATCCGGTATGGCATTTACAAAAAACCTGTCATCATTTAAAAACACCTTGCTAGCGTGAGGCAAGTTACCACAATGGCATGTTGCAGGCTTCCCTCTCAGGGTCATGCAGAGTTCCTCAAAATGTGAGTCAATTACAATTGCGAGTGAGTCAATTAGTGTTTGTGACTCACTTTGTGGGCCCATTTTCTCCGTGAGTCACCTAGACGGGCCATTGCATTTCCTGCAACACAAAGAGACTTTCCTCGTTTTTCTTAGGTTCCCACTGTACAGAATAGCTCCCTTAATTGACTTTGCTTTGATGTTCCCAGTTTAAGGTTTTGTCTGTGTAGTGTCACTCAGCAGGCAACATGAACTAATGACAGTCTCTCCCTCGCACTCAGCCCAACAGTTGGTATGGTCTCTGATGTAGTGTTTTCTCCAATACAAGTGCTACGCTTTTTTTTTTTTTTTTTTAAACGCCTGTTAGATCGTAAAGCCACAGCCACAAAATGACATTAATTGGATGAGTACTCCACGGGCTGTGCGTGAGTCAACAGTCACTGAGGCCACATCCACACCAAGGTGGATAAATCTGGGAACCTTATTTACAAAAGAAAATGACTTCCAACCCAAGCCGTCATTTTCAGGTTGTTTTTGAAAAGTTCCCACTCAAACATGAATACCAAAACAACAGTCAAACAGTTAAATCTCTTTCTCTTTTTGTTTTAAGCTGGCGTTGCTTCTTTGCACCTACTTTGCACCTTGTTGCTTAAAGTGTAAGGACTGGTTTATAATATGACATGAATAACAGGTTTAGCTAACTCATACTGTACACATTATTCATCAACCCACACTGGATATATCTATATGTGCTCAAGAATTCACATAAATAAAATAACATTAAATTAAAATGCATAACTTCAATGACCAGCACAAATGTGTTCCGCCACTACTAGCTAACCTCTGCCACATCTTGCTAATGTCTGCCATGGCTAACTAACGTTCCCTCTGATGCAGTGGCACAAAATGTTTCTTTAAAAGAAAAAGTGATGTGGGAGACAACCGTACACCAGTAGATCCAAAGCGTGTGGTGAGGGAACTCGGATACCAGTAAAATTGGCTCTAAACTATTTCCTCTCTATGGGTTCTGCTCTTGCCATGATCACACAGTGAAACACAGCGGCAAGTTGAAAAAAGTTCTACCATCATCAACACCAGACATCAGCTGCTGCCGTCATGTTTACTTTCTATCAGCAACCACTCACTGACTGAAAGTGCCTTCATCTGACCAGGACTGTTCTCACTAGCATATTTTTCAGCTGAACAGCATTTTAGCAATTAAAACTCATTTATTGGGTGTGAAAAATGGCTGCCTGATGCGGATGGAAGGCCAAAATGCTGAGGAGTTTTTCAAATTTACTCCGATTACACAGGAACTGGCCTGAGTCATCCATATTTGTACCCTCAAACACTTTGCATCTGCCCCCTTTATGCACCTCTATCTCTGGGTTGCTGAGAGGAGAGGTTTTGGTTCCATCATCACAGGCTGAGTGGCTGCAGACAGGAAGAACCGGCCCATCTGCTGAAGTAGTTTGCTGCTGTTGCTGACTATGGAGGATGTTAGTGCTTTTGAGTGCAGCCTGCTTTTCAGTTCAGTTGAGTTCACCTGAGCTTAATTCATGCTTTATTGCCATTATAAAATGGGGGTGAACGCACATTTTTGACCACCTGTACGATCTAATGCAACACGCCACAATGAAGGATAAAATGTTGATAGTCTGTCTCTATGGCAACTTTAGAGGCCAAAGTCTGTTTGAGTCAATTTAACTTCAAAGTTGTAAACTTCACTGAAATCTTTAAGTAAAGTAAGCACACATGTAATCTTAAGTGCACCTTTACAGAATACACTTACTCTAACATAATACAAGTATATTCTAGAACTGCCACGCTACATACCCCAACACCACAATGGACACACACACACACACACACACACACACACACACACACACACACACACACACACACACACACACACACACA
>JBBPCS010000374.1:4220345-4272560 GCA_037974645.1 Hollardia meadi | reverse complement strand
GTGTGTGTGTGTGTGTGTGTGTGTGTGTGTGTGTGTGTGTGTGTGTGTGTGTGTGTGTGTGTGTGTGTGTGTAGGTAGGTGGTTAAGTGTTTGTTTGGTCTGTACATGTGGACGTATAGCAGCTTGTGTCGGTATCTGTGTGTATCTATCACTTTGAGATAAGCTGAGACTTAACATTTAAACCCCTTTGGTGTTTGTGTCCCAACACACACACACTCGCACACGCACACACATGCACACACACACCTCCTTATTCCCAGCGATGAGCCCAGGTGGCAAGGTCGTTTGAAGCACTGCAAGCCTTCTTATGACTCCCCTGGCCATCCAGGTGTGTGTGGGCTGGCCTGTCTGTCTCAGCCAGAGAAGGCAGTTTTTGTCTGAGCTTTGTCAGCCAGAAGAACACCGCTGATCTCCATGATTCCCCCACCCTCTCCCCTTCAGAGTGCTACCACACCTCCAAGATACTCCCCGAGCTTCAGACGTGGGAGCTGGGAGAAACCAAAGGTGTCTGCATCACCCCTCCGGTCATTGAAAGGGGTGATGCAGTGATGTGGGCGGGGATAAAGGCTCGTCTAGGTGAGCAGGAGCAGCCCCTCTTAGCACTAATGGGATAATTGTTTGGCCTCCACAGGTGCTCACCATCCAAATGAGGTCACAGCTCAAGTGTGGCTCTTCAGAAGTGGAGCAAGTTTGGAATTTTTCAGCTCAGAACTGGCGGATTTGGAAATTCACACATACACACAGAGAAATAGTAGGAATATGACATTGGGTTAATTTAGGAGTTTAGACAGTTGGCTATTTGGATTAACCCATTTCATTTTCAATTATAGTTTGCACCAGTCAGTGTTAACTTTGGCTCTTTGTCATTTTCCACTGGGCACGTAACGTGTAGCAAGCTCCTATTCATGTTCTGGCATTGGCTGCTCAATAACTAGGATTTAAGTAACTTTGTTAGCTCTCTCCAGTAAAACGATGTTTTTAAGTGTTATGTATTTTTTCAATTGGAGTAAGATAAATATAGAGTTGTCTTTCTGCAGGAGAAGCAAAATTGGTTTCTAAAGGTGATTTTATATGTGAACATATACATGACAAAAACAAGCAAATCACTATGGGGACTCTGCACACCGGAAGGGAATATCATTAATCCTATAGCAGAATGTCTTTGCATCCATAATAGTTAAAGACAAAGTCTGGAGACAAATAGGATTAAAACAAATACATCTGTTTGATTCCTCAACAGCTTTCACACCAAGCTTACGGGCCTGCGTGTAACAATTATCTCTGCATGGGTCTCACATCATGAGATTAAGTGTTAGTACAAAACAATATGGCTAATGGAGCATTAAAAGTACTTGTCCGTCTGAATTTCAAGGTGTAAAGCATTTTTAAAAAGGGGTACACTTCATTTTTTTTTTTTTTTAAATTTTCAATACACACACACACACACACATGCACGCACGCACGCATGCACGCACACACACACACTGAAAGATAAACTCAAGTTAAGATATAAACCCCCTCCACTAGTGTCATTGTTCTGTACCTTTGATGAATTCATGCAGGTATTTTCCTTATGCTATTTCCTGTGCTTTTAAATGACTCATTGTGTCCATTCTCCACTGAGTCTTAAGGAAAAAAACCTTGATATGCGTCTTTTTTTTCTTATCCACAGGTATTCACTTTCACATATTATCGTCTCAAGTCAGTTTTTGGTGACATTGTCAGAAATTTGTCATGTTTTTTTCATAGAATAGAAGTATAGAATAATATAGTAAAACAACACCACTATATATGACCTCAGTGACATTGGTAACAAAAACTGAACATTATCAGCATCGTGACAGCAGAACTCTTGTAAGGGTGCACGTAATAAAGTGGCCAGTAAGAGGTCTGATCTGTAAAAAAAAGTTTAGGATCCAACCAGATAGTCTAGGAGATGAATGAAAAAGAAAAGAAAAAGAGTGTGAGGAGAGGAAAATCCAGACCTGAAAAACACAGTTAGTATCAGACAAATACACTCAGAGATAAAAGAAAAAAACAAGACTTTTGATAAAACAGTCTCCACCTGCAGTTTTGGCAGTGATTGATGTGCATCATAGGCTCCAACATACTTCTAGTTGCAGTAGCCTGTAGCCCATAATGAACCTTACTCCGTCGTTATGGTGACTCCCTATTCTGCTCTGGAAAACAATCTTTGCTAAAATGCATCGCTACTAGTGATCCAGGAAAAGGGGAAATTCTGGTTTCCTGCAAAATACAGAGAGATTTATTTGATTAATCAGCAATTAACTTGAACTTAACTTGTGTGAACTTGAAGGTAACAGACGTTCTTATATAAACAAAGTCCTGCACTTCAGGTTTTAGGTCCACTCACTGAAATCATCAGCGTATGTGTTCGGTTTGTTGTTTTGGAAACTTCCCTAATTCAGTAGTCCATAGTGAATTATAGAATTATCAATTCATTATTCCAAGGTCAACACTGAGCTGTCAATCTTCTCTTCCATGTTAGCATTAAAGCGAGCTAGCCTTGTTAGCTATTAAGTTAACATGGACGAGAGGTCCTAAAGGAGTCCAGGATAATGGAGACAAATGAGATAACTCCATCTGTTAAAGAAGACCATGTGATGGCTCAGAGAAAAGTGAGTAAATGGAGAGGGTTTTTTTTGTCAACTCTGTTTCCCAAGGATGAACTCTCAAGCTCAAATACTAGACTTTACTTTGTGTCACTGTATGTCAATGGATTATTATTCACACTTTTACTCTTCCTCACTAGAGATGAACCCTTCTGACACTGAGGCAGTACACAGGTCTGTGCATGCAGCTTGTCTCTTATTGGCCATTAAGTTGTGAGTAATTTTATGGCCGTACTTTGTTTTCACAACGGAAAAAATCGTATATTAACTCGCTCCCCTGTCCATAGGAAGGTCAAAGTCCCAGATCAGCTATGTTGCTCATTGGCACTTCAGCAGGGCATTTAAAGTTCAGACAGGAAAAATAGCACTCTTAAGTGTTTTCTACAGTGGTTGTGCATTAAAATGTGTTTAGAGCAGTGGAGTGCACTTTGGAAACTATAATGTGGAATTTAAAAACAATCCTTCAGGCCCATCTCTCTTCTGAATGGTGCTTTAAGCCCGATGGCACAGTGCAGACTGAAGTCACAATGGGAGACATCACAGAGTCACGGCCTGTAAATGTTAGCTTTAGTTTCTTTTACATCAACAGTTTACCCATCTCTAATTGGAACACGGCCCCCCTCCCTCCTCTTTCTATCTAAACACAGAGACACGCACGCGCGCGCACACACATACACTCACACATTCACATATACTCACAGTCAGACATGCACGTACACATCCAGGGGAATTATGGGAACATCTGGAGGAGCTCATCCAATGCACAGACAAACGTTTCCTGGAGAGCACCAAAGAAACCATCAGAGAGGCTTCAAACAGCCCGCCACTGCTAACACAAACACACACACATACATACATACACACACACACACGCCTCTTCACTGCAGAGGTAAAGGCCAGATCAGATGAGCAGAGGGAACAAAGAGCGTCTTTTTGCTCTTGAAGGTATTGTAGCACTTAAGGTTAACTCTCTGAGCACAAGGGCTGACTTTCATCGCTGCTGGAGTTTCATCCACACAACTTCATGTATACTTCCCCCCTGGCAGGGTCCGCGGGCCCACCAGGACACAGAGAGAGCCAAGTTGCATAGGGAGCTTCTCACAAAAACTATTTCAGTATGTCAGGGTCAAGCTGTCTGGCTTTAGACAAGCCCCTACAACACCCAGAGTGCAGTAGGGAAAGATCAATACACTGCATGTATGTAAACAGTGTTATAGATGGCACGAGATGGAGAAGTCTTGGGCAAATGCACTTTGCTTTGGAAGTAAAGAGTTACAGACATCCTTTGTGAGAAATGGGCTTAGAATCAAGGAAAATATCACTTATGGATGAAATGGCAGCTTCTTCACTCATGTGGATAAATTTGAAAAGCACATTTTTCCCCTCTTTTCACCTTCCATCCAGACCAAGAAGGCATATTTTTGACCACAAAAAAAAAACACTGTGTAGGTGAAAGAAATTGAAACTGAGGTTCAAATTTTTCTGCCATTATCTTCATGATTCTATATCTGTCAAAAATAAACGCTAAAACACACAGACAGAAAGTTTTACCCTGAAAATCAAGCAAAGTGGGCCATCATCCATGTTCGTCAAGACCATCCAATAACATTTTAACTTCAATTGTCAACTCAAGTCTGTTTCATTTATATCTCCCCAAATCACAAATTTTCCTCAAAGGGCTTTAAGAGGAGACAGACTACATAAGATTCAAACTTCAGTATTCACTTTTGTAGAAATATTGCAGAATTTAATTTTTTTTTAAAATTAGGTTGGTGATTTCTTTGAACGAATACTAAAACAACACAACCACACAGGTCTCGTTCCTGTTTTTCTATTCTTCTTTCCCTTTTCTCCATTTCTCTATTTCTGTCAGACACGACAGAAAAACACAGTTTATCATTATCACCCCCTCTCACCTGAGACCTCACCTCTTGCCTCCCCTCTCGCTCTACTTCCTGACTCCCCCTCCCGCCACCCGCTCGGCCCTTTCACCCTTCCTCTCCCCTGCCACTACCCATCCCTTCACACATTCTCTCCTCCCCTCCCTCCCCCTCCTTACCTCCCTACCACCTAGTGAGCACATTTCCTTACTCCCTCCCTGCCAACAAAGGGGGAAAAAAAGCTTTTACTCATTAGTGGATGACCCTTGCCCCTAGGCCACATTTTAAGAGGCTCTACTTGACTCCTGACATGGCCGTCAGCAATCAAAACATGTACGTTCAGTGCATATAGGCCTGGAAATCGGGGGGAAAGGCCAGTGTGTATTGATGCTTGGCTCGATGTGTGTGTGACAGCAGTCTGACAGGAGACAGACAGGTTCACTAACTACTGCACAACCTCTGTGGAGGTTCCTCTGTCCACCCGCCGGACGCTGCGGCGAAGGTTACCCACGAAGGAGATGGATCACCCTCTTTCTTTCTCCTCATGTGGCCCGTTTGCCAGAGCCCCATTAGCTTTATCACCAATGTGTGTGTTTACTCATTGTGAAAGGTGAAGGGTTTGGGCATAGCGTGTCAGAGTCAGTGCGTAATGGTGTCGATGCTTTTCTAATTGCTCGCAGAAGTTGGATGTGGTGAGCTTGTTTAAGATCTGATGTGTTTTTGTTTCTAAGACAGGAAACACACATACGCTGTTTGTCTCACTCTTGGCCTCTCTCCCGAACACACACACACACACACACACACACACACACACACACACACACATGGAGATACACATTCTGGTTGATACATGAAAAATTCGCTAACTTTTTTCATCATTATATTCACTCGATTTTTGAAATATGACAGAAAAATGGCAAAAGAGTCAAGCTGAAAATGTGAACTAACCCGAGGCTCTGTTCTGCCCAGGTCAGTCTTTTAATGAGGAAGCTGACAGCATATTCCCTCAGGCAGGGTGCTGCTACTGTAGTAATAGCCCTTCATCGCTGACAGATTCATGCACACTCCTCGTTTGATGTGGCTCTCTCCTTCTGCTTCGGCTTCAGCTCGTCTGCTTTTAGAAAGTTTTCTTCCAAGGCAAACGGAGCTTTTCAAAGGACAGCAACCAAGCAATTAAGGTCCTCTTTAACCTGTTTTACTGTGTGGTAACATGACATACCTCTAGGTGTCTCTGACACTAATATAGACATGTCTGCTCCCATTATGGCAACATCGGGCTGGTATTGAAGTTGTTGAATTTTTGTGTAACCAATAACGATGTTTTGAACAACTCTGAAGGGAAATCTTTTATATATGAAACAGGAACGAAACAGGAGGAGAAAATGATCAATTCATACATGTGGGCTGTACAAATATTATTAGGAGATGGGTCAGAGAAAGGGGAGAGATATGTATTTTCTTCTTTGTCCTGAAGGGAAGGTAGCCAGAACTTTTTGACAGAACAAGGGAGAGTCTTTTGGCCGTTTCTCATCCCATATTTATTCCTACCTTGTGATATGTGTTGTGAATAAAACAAATCACAAGGTACACCACAAATATGGCTTTAATATTTAATCCTCCTCCTTTTATAGGCAAAATTCATATGTTTTTTCATTAAGTAAAATATAGAGTTCAACCCCCCTCCACACCCCAATCATTTTTGTGCAGTCCCTTAGCTGGTTGGAGTTGGAAGTTGGGAGTCGGGGCTGGAGGTCAGGGTCGATGTTTGCCCGTGGAGCCACCAAAGCTGGATGGATAAGGAAACGGGGGAGGTTGTTGCTGAAGGTCTCGTCTGGGGCCTGTCCTCACCGGTCCACCACCCAACCCCTGTATTTGGACAGGGTTTATTTTCAGCCTCTGCATCGATGTTTAGCATGAAAGCCTGCAATATCCAAGCACTGAGCAGCAACGGTGACATGTGGCCACCAGACTCCTTCAGAGCTTTTTCTCCTCCCTCCCTCCTCTTTCCTTCCACTCCCCACGTCCTCCGCCCCCTCCGCTGCTCCTGCTGTTCCTCTGAAAACATCGTGTCCCATGGCATGAGCAAACATGCTTGGCAATCTTTCCTGTGAACCTGTATGGCAGGACCCCCCTCTTTGCAAGGCCCATAAGACATCCCGGCCGCCTCTCAGTGTAACTCAGAACTGGTGAGACAACAAACCTTGAAGTTGGCTTTCTGTGACCTTTTAAAGGTATTTTAATGGCCCTATCTCCCCACTATAGAAGTATTTGGTGGGGCAGGGTAATTTTATCTTTGTGAAGTGGAAAACAGCTGCTTGAATAGGCTACCCTCTAGTGTTTAAAGCCATTATGGCCCACAACAAGGCTTTGAAAACCTCCTTCCACGCTAACTATCATCACAGCTCAATTAGTGCCATGTTTTCACACCATAGCTGCGCCTTGAAAATGACTCTTAGATCCTTACAACCTGCTGCTGGCCGAACAAAACCACAAATGATTAAAAGAATCTAAATAATTAAGTTCCTCTGTTATGATTCCTACTTGCTGTAACAATTACAGCTATTAATTGTCCACACATTTACAGAGACACAGATGAGGCAAGTTTCATAGCTGTGTTATTTCTGGTTAGGAGGTCGCCTTTGACTGAGCTTTGCCTTACTTTCATCCTGCAGCCAGCTGTTAAAGTGTTTGCCAGATGAGTGCTTTTCCTAACATAGCTATTTACTCATATCCAAAATAGACAGCTTGCCGGGACTGAGAAGCCATTGTGAATTTTTTAATGAGGAGGCCTCCATCCCCCCAGTGTCAGTGCAGGGGTAGGGGGTGGGGGGTGGGGGGCTGTATGATGTAGTCAACAACTTGCGGGAGTAAAGGTCAAACAGAACATTAACGTCACATGCACATACATCATACACTCTATTACAGTAAGTTAATCCGCTCATGTCTCTCTTGAGCGCTGACCTTAGCCACTGAGGGACAAGCAAAGAGCAGAAAAGAAATATTAGTGAGAATAGAAACAGAAATGAAGCGAGCGTAATGAAATGAGAGAGAAAGATAGAATACGATACAAAATAAAATTTAGTTCAGAAGTCTGTTCACACAAATTCATAATTTTAATAATAAAGGTTTTATTTGCGCAGATTGAGATATTCGACTCCGTGTTACAATGGAGGTAAAGGGAATTTTGTTTATTTTTTGGATACTTGAATTAAATGATGATGTGTAATGAAAGGTATCAGTCGTTAGTCATCCAACTCTGCAGTTTCCTACAGCTCTATAGAGCTTTTAAGCCTCTTTTAGTTGTTTGTTTCGGTTTTCTTGTTCCTTACTTGTTTTCAGCAGGAAAAAAAAAGGTCAGAAAAACCCATCGTACGCTACCTACCAAGCTAAAGCTGCCTAGTTAAGTATCAAGGAGTTAATCAGAAGGTGGTGGAAACTAAACACTTAACATTTTTCAGGTGGCCAGAAACAACTAATATTGCAGTTATTTCACCGTAACAACTTTACGTCAGATGTTTTATTTATTTGCTCCACTTATCTTAACTCAAAAATGTAAAATTAATTAAATTAATTAAATTAAATGTAATGTAAAATGTAATGTAAATGTATGCTATAAAAGCCACAATTAAACACCCATTCACTATTCTTTTTATTATCTGTCTCAGAGGCAGATATCTCTGGCTCTGCAAGAATCCGCCACTAGTAGTAGAAAAATATATATTAATGATTAATGTCCACATCTGTAAGTGTGTCTAATGTGTAAAATCATTTCTTTTGAATGGCAAAAGAGCTCCCGTCCTGTCATGTAATGAGTGTACTGGGATCAAAAGACTACTCAGACATATGTAAGAAATACATATTGAGAGAAAACTTCACGACTTTGTGTTTGCTTTGGTCAGTCTCCCATGGACGCTGGGCTGTTGTGTCACACCATCGAGCCTCAACTCTCAAACGAAGTGATGACAGCATTATTGTAGTAAGGTCCCAGAAGGGTTATGGTCAGCACGTTAAAACATTATATAGGCCCTGGTGGTCAAGAAGTGAGAAACAACTCTTTTCACCTGCTCTGCTCGCCTCAGTCTCAAGAATCAGGAGACCCCCGTGGTTGTGTGAGGCCTTTGTCAAGCTCTTCATGTGTCTCCTTCACCACTGACAGTGAAGTACAGTAAATATTTGAGAGAGTTATTGTCGGGATTGGATTAATTGCATGCAGTCTTGAGTTTCTGCAAGGCATGCTTTGTTCCCGGAGAAGTCACACAACATTAACAAGCTGTCAAGCTGTGAGCCGACGTGGTTTGTCTCAGTGGCTTTTTGTTGGTTTGCTTAACATTCTGTGTATGTGTGTGTGAATAAGAGTGTTTCTCTGTGCCTCTGTGTAAGCACACTGGTCGCAACATTTCAGACTATACACGCACTCATAAATTGTGAATTTTCGTTTTCCAGGAAGTGTAAGTGTGTGTAAGACAGACAGAGAATAAGAAAAAGAGACAGTGACAGTGAAACAGCATAAGAGCAAGAAAAGAGGGGTAATGGAGCTTGACTAAATCGAGCGCTTGTACATAAATTGACATGTGCAATTAGGAAGATGTACACAGTCCCCCTGGTCTGTTTAAGATCTGGAATAGTTTCCTAACAGCTTCAAGATGCCCTGTTTTGGCTTTGGTTTCAAATCTAAATCAGGTTTGACCTTGTTGAATAATGGTGCTGGTGAAGTTCGCTCTGTTCTCCCTGGCTAACTTCCAACTCCATACCATATGACGGTATGGACACAGAACAAGGTTTGGCTTCACTGGAATCTGATGAATGGGTGAAATTCTGACCTGAAAGTGAATTCCTAACATTGGCTTTTGCAAGGTGGTCAAAAACACTTTTGGTTTTGGTTTCCTGTTTATATGGTGTGTAAAGATGGAGGGGGCATTAAATCTGGAGGAGCTAGCATACTTGGCCTGGAACCTCTCAAAATGAAATGCTTTGGGCAACTCTTGCTGCTTTCTGTTCTTTCTTTTTGTCCAGCTTTTTCTTTCTGCTTTTGTTTCTGCCTTTCCTTCAACAAATTAACCTCTTCTTTCACTGCTGCAAGTACATGCACGAACTTTCAGAAACTGGCAGACTGGAACTCTGCAGTGGCATCTCATGGGTTAAAGACAGCTGCCAACATCTGTAGCTATGGTTAGCTTTTAATTGTGAGGCCCAGCAAGTGAGCGAACAGCATGCTGGAGAGGGGGCTGGCAGACCGCATATTTCAGCCAAGTGTTCACAGAGCAGCTTTCCGGCCGGCCATGTGGACTCAATGATGGCATCCAGGGGTGCGCTGTGCTCATATGAAATATTTAATCTGCTCGGCCCCCAAGTGTGGACAGACCACCTGCAAGCAAGCGTGGCGTGCGGCGAGCCCGGAGATCAGATGTCCCTCAGCAACACACATGCACAGACATACAAGGCTATGCATTGGAACTGTGCCTGCCAATGTCCCCACACATGATAAACCTGTAGGCCTGCAAATGCTTACACATAAATGCGTACAACAAAACATATTGAGAACATGGAAACACTCAAAGTTATGTGGGAGGAGAGATCTCTACAAAAGCATATTTCCTGCATATGATACAGAGCATATCCGCAGATTGCGAAGAGCATTATTTTCATTGGAAAGTTTTCTGCTTGATACTTCTCTGGTTTCTGTTTAAAGCCACGGTAAAGTGAAAAAGGTCACCTATGTAGCTTCAGTGAATAAAGAATGCTCCTTATTTTCTCTCTTGAAGTAATCAGTAAGAGCAGTGAACGATAATAAAGTGCAAGAACAGGAAAACAAAAAAAGATTTAAAAGAAAAACAAAAACTTGGAACTTTTCAAAAAGAAACCCGAGCCTGCTTCGAAAAGCGGCCAGGAGGACAACGGGTGCTTGTCGACTGCCGTCCCCTTCAGGGCCTCGTTCATTTACACGTCGTGCAGTCAGTCCTCAGCCTCCCCTCTGCTCCCCCGAGGCATCTCTGCCTGCCCAGATGTGCAGCTGTTTATGTGGAGCAGGGATAAAAGCAGCTGGCCTGCCCTCCACATCCTCAATATGAACAGAGGGGGTCGCCATTTTACCAAACATACGGACTTTGAGGAGGGAACAGATTGATCAAATAATCCGATTTCACTCACAACAGGATCAAGAACAGATTCATTTCTTAATCATTCATTGTTTGACCATTTACAGCAGTCAAACAAAATGCCTGTAATGATAATTACGATGTGGCAAATATGGAATTTTGTTCACTCTTTGGATCACTTTGAAAACCCATTTGTTTTCCACCTCAGCTTTATGGTTAAAAAAGGCCGTATATCCTACTCACTACTGCACAGCTGATGAACTATTTATGTTACATGGAGCATCGGGAGTAACAGAAATGCACTTCTCAATCACAGACTAAGCCATAGATGGCAAACATCAGAAAACAGAAAGATCATTGATGCACTCAGATCAGGGGACTCGTGGTCCTCCGCCCCCCAACACCTCAGATATTCAATCATCCGATCATCAGATATTCAGTTCAGTAAAACAATAACAAAACAATACTCCCTTGTTATCCATAACATGATGGGCTAAGCAATGCATGTCTGTCACCTGATTATTATAATTATTTTGAGTTTCAGGTGACACTTCAAAATATAATGGGATATAATCGAGTAAAGTGTTTATCCAAAATGTTTCTTTCATGCTTTTATGGAGGGGAGCAAATGTGTGTGTTCTAAATATTCAGCCTGTCCCTTCCTTTGGTTCTAGCCCACAGAACAGTAAACTGTATGACAGCTTATCACTTACAATAATTAGCCATCATGTAAATACCCTCATATCAATTCCCTAGAAAGAAATAGCAGTTAATTCATATGGCTTGCTTTGAAAATCCCAAAAGCAACCCACAGAGCAGTGTGTGTATGTCATGGACCATGTTTATGAATATGAAGTTGTTTTCACATGATAAATTATCTTGTTATCTTGAGATATAAATGTTTTGTTTCCCCAAGATAACGATGTAATGCATCATTAACCCATTCTCACGAGAAAATGAGATTTGTTATCTCCAGATAACCAAATAATCAATTGCAAGCACGGCGGCTCTCAGCTTCTGAACCGTTCAGATTATGTGTTTGGCAGCCACGTTTTTTAAAAACACATTCCAGTTTGCTTGCCAACCTTTGTCTTCACACAGCCTACATCTACAAGTTCTATTAGACAATACTGTATAAACATTGAAGCTTAAATTAACATATCGCATGCGCAGTAAGTAATTAATAAATGCCAATCCAACCTTCATAACAGCAGCTCATGTGAGGCCCCGAGCGCCTCATACAGTACATCCTGGCCATTCCGTAGACTCTAGTGACATCCAGTGGTCATTTTGTGTCAGTGAATCTTTAAAAATAAGTTTATTTTGTTATTTGTCCATTTCCTGCCGGGGGATGCCAAACTCACACAGCTTTAGGGATCCAGGTGAGAATGCTTGAAATATGAATAAGTTATATACATCTAAGGTTTATTTTAAATATATATATGTAATTAGTTTGCATATATGTTGTAGCAGAAGTTCATGCTGGAGAAATTTGACCAAAACAGCAGCTCCATTATGGTACATTATGTCAGAATGTGTGATGTCATTAGCTGAGTCACATTCAAGGCTGTTGCTAACAAGCTACAGTGACACATAAAATAAACATTTAGAATATCAGTGCGCTGACTGAAAATGACTACTTACACAATATTCTGTGTGAAGGAAATCTTATGAGCCGAAGCAATGAGGTCTCAGGAGAAACAGAAGTGTTTATTGCAGCTGATGCATCGAGGAGAATTAAAGATGACAACAGTTCAAAACGTGAAATGTCATCCCCAAGTCTGACTGTCTTCCTGAAACAGGGTGTATAAGGTCCAGCTTACAATATGAAATATGTTAAAGGCCTACAAATGTCCTCTATTATTGGACGGCTGTTAAATGTACAGATTAGTATATTGACAGCAGATGGTAGTCACAACAAGGCAAGCTGTACCTTCTAAACTGTAAACAAGTACTGAATGGACCAAAGGTAATTGACCAGAGCATAACTAATACAAACATTAAATGATGGAAATGTGTATTAAATGAGCCGAATATAATTAAATGAAGGAAGATTCCTTCACATGCTGCACTGACATCATTGACGAATATTGTTCAATTTCAGTTTATTGCTCACTTTTCCAGTTTATAAGTGCAAGGAAGGACTTTTGCATTCCACATAATATTAAATCTCAACCGGCATCAGACACAACAGTAGAAGAAGCCTATACTTTACATTTTAATGTATTTAGAAATACATAAAGATCTTCGTTTGTCATGTGTAGGTCAAACTTTGAGTACACATTTATACTTCTCTCTTCATCTGGTCTTTGTTCAGTTGAACATTCTTTTGCAAGTAGCAACCATTACTGACACATTGCAGTTACAGGTGAACATTTTCATCCACCATTTTGTCAGATCTGTGACCAGGCATGTTGTATCTAGGCCTGCTCCTCAGATCCCCTTGTTGGAGCTTTATCTGTATGTACTCTTTGTATCACAGCTGTTTTGTGGTTGCTAATTTATTTTTCTGTGACCAGTTTACTGCAAACTACTCATTATACTAGCTGTCTTCGGCTAATGTGGTGCTAATACAACATTCTAAGTAACTGATAAGCTAATGGTGGGCTTCACTTTTCTTACTGTTACCTATGTGTACTTATATGTGTACTAAATAAAATAAATACTATGTTGTCCTTTCTATGATGACTCAATGTAGATCTTTTACTGATGATACTATGTTTCTCTCTGTCAAGTGGAGCTGTATAACTAATTTGACAGCTAGCTAATTCAAATGAAGTTAATTGAAGTCTTTACAACCCTTTTGATTTAACCAACTCTTGTTCCAGCTCACGTTATTATCTCATCTTGATTTATTTTGCTGTCCAATACTGTCCACTCAAAAATCCTGTCTTCAACCTTTAATGGAAGTGTGCTAACTGAATAGCTGTACACACACAGTGAAGGTATTAATACCTGAACAAAACACTTTTTATTCAGACTATTGCTGTCACTTTGGTGCCAAAGGACCCAGATGCAGACTCTGACGCAGAGCTGGTGCAGTGTAGTGAAAATTATTCAATACAAAAAACACAAGGATTATAGGGTGTAGAGGCAGACAGAGGTCAAAACCAGGAAAGCAGACTGTTACAGAAAAACAAGTCCAAAGAGCACAGGAAAACAATCCGAGCAAAACAAACTCCAAAAACACAGAGAAACACTGGGAAACACTGGAAAACGCTATAGAACGAAGGCACAAAAGGTACGACGATGACAAACTTGCAAAAAAAAGCACTAAAAACAAATAATAAAACAAACAAAAAATGTTGTTCTCTAGGTGTGAACAATACAGGGAAAAAAATGAGTTCTTTGAAGACAATAGTTGGCATTTGCTTTGAATTAGTTTAAAAAAACAACAACTGGTATCTGATTCACAGCATGCATATTTCTGCCGGGCATGTGTGCCATCTGCTGTCACCCTAGAGATTTTTTTTTAAAGGGCATTTGCAAACTGCCAGATTCGCTGGTGCTGTGAGCTGCGTTATAATGTAGTGTTTATGTCACCACAAATACAATCAGGGAATATTTAAAGATTTACTAAAAGAAAAACTAAAAAAAACCTTCTTCCAAAATATGTTTATTCTAATGAATGAGACAACTAATGACTCATCCTTGGATGGCCACAAGGTGGCAGTAGAAGCCTACTGGCATTTTACCTTCCACCTCTAAAACTGGAGAGCCTCCTGTGCACCTGCTTTATCTGAGTCAAATGTACAATGCAGGGTAGAAGGCAACTGGACATTTTATAAGGTATGAAGGTCAACTATGTCATAGAGGTCCTGACCATAACACAAACACGGTCAGGTTGTGGAAAACCAGGCTTATTATACTCTGGGAATTAATTTTGGACAGGTTGGACAGTCTGTAGTGGGCACATGTGCACTTTGCATGCTTTGTGCATGCTTGATACTGTAAATTAAAAGGCAAAAACCCTGCAGGAGGACCATTCAGATGCAGACATTGACTTGCCCTTGGAATATATTTGTCAATGAGCCCGTGGCAGATGAGCTCTCTCTCCCCTCCCCTCTTGATCCTCATTTGGATAAATGTCACGGATTACCTAACGGACGAATCAGTATGTTTTTTGCCATTCAAGAGGAGGTAAGACTGTCATTTTGTTGCCTTGGAGACTACAAATCAATAGCATCATGCAGTATCTTATCCATTCCCAATGAGAGGACTCAGTCGCTGCTGCCGTCATCAGGGCTGGCGGTGGGTTCACGAGTCACCTGTGCTCTGATTGGCTCCCGCTGATATTGAGCTGCCATTGAGGTTTTTCTGGCCCGTGCAGAGAGGAGGTGTGTCTCCGGCTGAACGGAGCGCACGCCTCTCTCATAAATAGTTCAACACGACTTGTGGCGATGCTCAGACGCAGCAATTTAAAGAGAAGCGGTCTTAGGTGTGTCAGACTTGTCGCACAGTTACTTTCGGTTTACTTGAACGTGCTGCGCTGCCTTGGAGGAAGATAAAAAGACAGTAAAACTAGCGAGAAGTCAGTGGCTGTAATTAGATTCCCCAAATCAGCAGGATTGACAGCAGGTGTGAATTCATGTCTGTTTTTTCCCCGCAGATATACCGGTGAGTATCCGCATCTTTTCCACTTTGGCTGTTCATGTGTAATTTTTTATTTTTATTTTTTTACTTAACTTGATTGATTGAACTCATTAATGAACAAACATTAAGTATGAAACACTAGATTTCTTGTCTTTGCACCTCAAAGGCAACGAGGTTTGTTTATCTTCGTGATTTCCCTCAGAATCAGCCACCCTTTTGTTGCTACACTTCCCTTTGAGATTTTCTGTGGGGGTATTTGCACCTGAAATTAGAAATGGCATGACACACAGTTTTGAGAAGGGGAAAAAAAAAAAAAATTCTAGGTGTCACTTTTTTTCTGTAAGCAAATGATTGTCAGACCCAGTTTGGAAGAAAAAAAATGTTGCTGCATGTGCCAATTCAGAAAGGTCATGGTGGTCACACAAGTTCTATTTTTACAGTTATTCTTTATTTAGGGGCCCTTTTTTTGGACCAGGAAGCTCACAAGCTTATTTTGCTGTATACTTTGCTGTTACATCTCATTCTTTGGTCCTTTGTGCTGCAGGTGCAGTGCAATTGGAGAAGGATGGATGCACTCATGCTCCTATCCATTACAACTATCTGTTATCAATGTCATATTTTTTTTCAGTCTCTTCTGACAATCAGTACCCTTCCTCCTTGAGTTACATTGACATTAACAGAGAGTGCATCTGTTTGTTTGAGCCTTTCTGTGCTCTTATCTGTCAAATGTTTTCCTGTCTTTAGAGAGGATGTGCAGGTTTGCTTTGAAACACTGTGTTGTGAGCACTGCTCAAACCTCAGCAGGCTTCTGGTTGTCTCTACCAGGAAGTTCAGAATCGACCTCTTTACTGTAACCGCACATTTCTTTCTCGCCTGTACTTTCTTTTTCTTTTTTTTTTTGCAGTAGACCTACGCTTCTGTTCTGTAATGTTACTTATATAAGAAATAAGAAAGGGAAAAAAAGGTTTTAATTTCTCTGCAGGGTTAGTTTTATTTCAAAGTTATGACAAGAAACCTGCATGTTGCAATTTCCCTTAAAACCTTTTAGAGTGAGCACTGTGGTTTCTATCTGTGTGAACAGGAAGACGTTTTTCTCATATAGAAGACTTGTGAGGCATATAAGGTCAATAAGATTTAGAATCCCACACACATCAAGATTGGCATAAGGCACTGGAGTGGTAACTGATCCATGATGTGTGTCAGTGTCAGACTTAACCCGCAGAAAACTGGATGCAACCCATTCATTCCAGCACACTCCTGGGGGGTCTTACCCACTCCCCGCACCGCCCACATACCTGCAGAGCTGTGTGGCTCGGCTGGTGGAAAGCTCAGCTTGGCATGGAACGTACGCAGCCCTGTTGCCACACAGGAGATTTATGATGGTAGTAACAAGTATGGGGTGACAGAGGGGAAACAATGTTTATAATGCAAGATGCAAATTCCCCTCTTGTAGAGGGAGATTGTTGCAGGGACCACTTGAGGGGCTCCCGTCAGTGCTACTACAGTATAGACGCACATGGCCTTAGCATGGCCTTGGCCTTTGAGACAGGTGGCTGAACCTGGTGTCATGCTTAGGTAAGACTATGAGGAAATATGGTCACTATGTAATGAGGTTAGGTAGATGTTTTACAAAGCAGAACTTGAGGCAGCTAGATGCAGCCTGTCTACTCCTCCACTGCTCACTGGGTTTACGTGCACCTCCACTCACAGAAAATGTCACATTGTGTTAGGTGAGTTTTAAAAAAAAAATTTGAAAGGACATTTTTTTTCATTCAGGATTAATGTGCTGATTATTCTCTATTAAGTCTAAGATGAGGTTCCCAAATTGCTTGTTTTGTTTGATCGTTTCAGACCCAAAGATCTTAACTCTGCTCATCCTTATTTTGAATAATCTCACTTTTAAAACTGAGCACTTTCCATTTGTTCCATTGTTAGCTAAGAGCATTGTAGACATCGCAGGTGATTAAAGAATCTCCCATTACAAGCCTGCTTTATTGAGGAGTAGTTGGGCAGGTGCACTAGTTGGAAAACCACCAATATTCTATTTTTTTGCTTGAAAATTTTATTTAAAAAATTGTTGCTGATAAATTTTTGTCTTGCCTAATTGGCAAATGGTTTCAGTGCTAAGCTCAAGTAATCCTTCCAATGTGTGTTTTGGATGACTGACTGCGTGTCTTGTACCTGCTGTCCATCTGTGCCCCGACTAGATGTGGCATTGGGAAGCTGGTATGACCATTCATGCATTATCTTGAGTTGATCAGGAGGTAAAGGGCCATCTGCCACATCAGCCTCACATGAATCATTTAAGGCCATTTACCTTACAATGTGAAGCTTGTCACTTGCACTTTTTGCGGACTTTAGACTCTAATTAACCAGTTGTGATCGTTGCTGACCTTATGTCACAAATGTACAGGTTGGTTACTTGTAGCTTCATTTCATGTCTCCTCCTAGGATTCAAGTATTCCACTCTGTGAGAGGGACACACTGTTCAGCCCTGCTTGACACTTGAAGCAGTAATAGATGTGGCTGTATGTTTGTTTCCTTCCAGGTTGACTTGTTACTCATGCACACCCACTTCCTCCTCATTGTACCCCTTTATGTTTTATTAGGCCGATGTTCTGTTATTCTTAGCCGAGCAGGATGTTTATACGATCCCCGAACAGAAATATGACTGGCAAGGCCTGAGTGTTTATCTTTCTTTCGCTTCCCTCCCTCTCCTCCCCTCTCCTCCTCTGCTCAGGTCTTCACTGTCACCGCTCATCCCTCCGTCTCCTCCTCCACTGCTTTATGCATGCCTGCCTCACCCTCTCTGCACCCCACTCAAGGATGAAATGAGTTCAAGAGCAGCCCCGACTGATATTATTTTTTCCATGTTAAACCTTGCGTATCCTTCAAGCCTCCTCTTTATTTTTGGATATCCGGCCATTGTTTCGGCCAAGTATGCCGTATGATACGACTTGTGCAGTAAAGGTTACTTGATAGTAATTCAACCAGAAGCTTTTAAAATTCCTCACTTTTAGAGCCACCTTATACCCTTCTGTGTTTCCTCATGAAGGAGATGAGGGCTGTGTATAAATGCAGTGATGGAAAAACTAATAAATGTCATTTCCTCAGGGGTTAATGATCTCCTGACTCGTGTCATGATTTTCTCCTCCCTCAGGATAAATTTGTGTGTCAGTTGTACTTCTTTATTGAGTCGACATGAAGACTGCAATGTATATGGCGTATGTCTGTTTCTGAGCTGAAATATACAAGTCAAAACATTGGCAACATGATGACATTACTTCGAAAGGTTGTAGATGGACAATGTGAAATCTTAGAAATCCTTGGATTTCTTTTTTTTTTTAGAAATCTTTGAATGAGGCTGAATCTCCACAGATTAAAACCATGTTTTAATCGCTACCACAAAATTATTTTTCACCGTTCTGCTGTATCCAAAAAAACCCATTTTTATTTACAATTCAAAGTAGGTCAAGCATGACGATCTTTTCCACACAAAAAATAAAAGTCCATTGACCCAGATAATGTGAGGTTGTGAGTGAGCCTCATGTCGTGTTCTATACAACCAGTGACCAAACAAACCACAAGCCTGTGGCCACTGACCATAAGGCTTAAAATACAGGGCGTGAGAAGGCCACTCTGCATCTTGTCTCAAAACGACGTCTATGTCAGACCTGAGGCCTACTTCAAGTCATTTGTTTAAAGCTTTACTACGACAGTGCTGGATAGTGAATGCACCGAACATGGATAAACAAACTCTTTACTTTCATCTAAAATGGAAAGTTTGGCTTTGCTTTGATGGAACTAAGTGCACCGAGTTCCACCCCAGTGAAATACCACAGCACGCCCCCAGCACACTCACAATGACTGTGTTCTCTGGTTGCTAGTGCAAGAGCACATCATCCTGTATTTAGAAACTGCCACCTTATGCATGCCGCAGCATGAGTTGTGCAGCTTTGCAGTGCAATAGCACAGCATAGTCAGTCAAGAGAACAACCATGACTTTCATTGTGTATACTTTTTTTGTTATATGCAGTTATTGACTAGTATTTGATTACCATGACTTTAGCATCTATTTGTTCTCACTGTATACAACCTGATTGCTCCCTAGTATATTTTGTACAAAACAAATAGAGACCCCATTTAAATTATTTGTACAATTTTTGATAACTGTTATAAATCAGCACTATATACATTTGCTCTTGGGATGTCAGGCTAATGCACAATATCTATTCAAATAGAACTTCTTTTTTTCAACCCTGCAGACCAGTGTTTGTGCCCAGCCAAGATATGACTGAGGTGATGATCAACAGCACCCCCATGGAGGACATGAGGCTCAGCCCCAGCAAGGACAGGCTCTCCTTCCAGGTAGGATACACAAATACACACGTATGATGTCCTAGTTTCCTTCCTACACATTCTTATGGAGCAAGTCCGTTTCATACCAGTCTTAATCCATTTATTATATTGAATTGACATGGGCATGAAGAGGAAGGAGCAACCACTGCATGTTGTGATTTGGGAACAGCAGCTACATTTGGTGCAAGATGGTGGAAATGTCAAAATAGAGGAATTTAAGATCAATATTGGATTTTAAATAATTTTTTTCCAATTTTTTTTTTTTTGTTTAAACTTCCAGGCCCCCTAACCAAGCTGAATTGCCTCAGTTTGATCATGTTTACCATTATGAGGCTAACAAAACTATTTTGTCATTGAAAAGTAATGGCATAAAGACGACTTGCAGATCTGTCTGATTAGTATGTGTAGTTAGGTGGGAACACTAACTTGCAATTTAAAAGCTAGACAATTAAATTATTACAATGCTAAGAAAATATTACCTAAATATTACCCTAATTTCTCATTCTCTAATGTTGGTAAGAGGACATTTGAGGTTACGGTTGTTCACAAGTTAAAACGCACAAAAGAAATGTCTTCCTGGGGAAATTTTCATTCACTGCAGCCTTTCACAAAAACAAACTCGATTCAGAGAGATGAGAGAAGCAGCCATCAGGTGGTCTTGACAAGGTGTTGCCAGCGGCTTTGTTTTACTGTCAGCTCAGCAGGGCCATCTTGGAAACAAAACTACTTAAACACACACAGCTGCCTGCTTATTTAGTGTCACATTTGTACCGAGGGTGAAAATATTTCAATGGCCCTGTTTTAATACTCAAACAAATGTTATGTAAAAAAAAGATTAAATTGATTAAGTCAGTACCAATTATGTTTTTGGACAGGAAGTCCAATGGCTGCACCTGAACTGGTGGGCCAGAGTTATCACTGATGTCATTAGGCCGTGGGTACCAAAATATCTTTGAGCAAGTTCCACCTGCTGAGGCTTTTACAGCTCACAGGGCTAAAAGGCATTTCCTGTTGAGAGATAAATGAGTTCATACAAGATTGATACATTCATACACTTAATACAATAGGCTGGCAGTGCCATGCTGTATATAGACGTTTTGACTCTGAGGATATAGACTGACCCAGAGGAAAAGGCTGGCTTCCTCTCCCCACAGTGTACACCCCAGCTGTAAGTCTGTCTGAGAGGATGAGAGGAGCGGATGCTGCCTACTCTGTATTTCCTCACCTCGGCCAGTTGCCCAAGGTCCCAGCCACTCCTTCAGAGAAGCACTGTATGAAGCAGTGATGTTGCCACCAGTCACTTCCTTCATAATGGGTGCCAGGGGCTTTGACACAAATTGTGTAACCATTAAATTCCATCTGCACTTATAAAAGGTACTAAAATTAATGTGACCTACTAGTGGAGAGAGAAGGATGAGCAAATGGTTCCTGATTTAGTGAATTATCATCTCAAAAGGCAATGCCATGATTCATAGTGCCATGATAGTGTGCACCCCCTCCCAACCCCACCACACACCCCAAAAGATCCTAAATTAGCCATCATTGTGCCTGTGCAATGTGTCGTTGCTTCCTGCCACTGGACGAGACACAAGTTATGACGTGTTGGCTAAGTGTCCAAAGGGAAGGTCAATCGCTGCCTAACTCCCCTTGGTGCTGACGCACAGTGAGGATTGGTGATGCAGGCCAGGAAACGCAGACACACGCAGACATTAGACATGAACATACACGTGCTCACACTCGTATAACCACACCTCTTCTTTCTATATGTAGCTGCTTTTTAGACAATGTAAAAGCCTCTTTAGGCACAGGCATGCTTTCATAGCCTGACAAATATGCAAATTTACAATATATATTAATATTTGCATATATATATATATATATATATATATATATATATAGCTTTTTGTTGGGGTTTTTTTTTCCTCCCTTCTCATCTGTCTCCTATGGAATTCATTGAGACTCGGACACAGCTGGATCCCCTCCATCTCCTCTCGTCTCAGTCTCTCTCCTGCCTCATCTAATGCTTTCTTTCCACTCGGCTCTTTGCCCAGACAGCGATATCACCCCTCTGCCCCCTCCCCCTCCCTCCAATGTCTTGGAGTGAAATATGCAGGTCTAAAAATATTCATCCACTTTATCCAAACAACAGCAAAAAAAAAAATCCTGTTCTTGGACCAGGAGTAGCAGGCTTTTTTCCCTTGGGCCATTTCTCCGGTTCCTGAGAACAGAGAAAGTCTGAGGTTGCTGTCCAATCTTGCCAGGACAGGGAATGCATGTAATCTTCCTTGTCAAAATGTCTCTCATGCCCTTCAGTTTAGATTCAAACATTTTAGCGTGGCACGCTGTGTTTATAAGCAGACGTATCAGAATTTGCAGATAATGCTGCAGATTTCATGTTCTTTCCTAAAGCTTTTTTCCGACTCAATCGTCACAAGTATTCAACACTAAATGCTTTTTGTTGTAGGGATGAATGTTTTATGAATGCACAAATCATGTCCCAGTAAACCTTCACTTTTTTTGTTTTCAACTTACTGCTGATTTCAAATGCCATGATTATGCTCTTGTATAATATTTTGAGCAGAGGGTGCTGTAGTACTGGATGAGTTTGTAAGCAGCTACGAGCTGCTTGGCACAATGCCTTCCAAAGCATTTAGATTAAACATGATGCAGCATTTGCTGTAAGTCTCACTAAAC
Organism: Hollardia meadi; assembly: GCA_037974645.1. Lineage (NCBI taxonomy): Eukaryota > Metazoa > Chordata > Actinopteri > Tetraodontiformes > Triacanthodidae > Hollardia > Hollardia meadi. Next base: position 4,250,306 of record JBBPCS010000374.1, on the reverse strand, counting down.
ATGCCTCATTTACCAATACACAATCACTGATGCAACTCTCCCTTTGTGCAATTTGTTTTTGTTGCCAGCTTGGCTGTTAGAGGAATGTGGGCTAGGCAAGTGCAGGTATGCCACGGGGATTTTAAGCCACCACTTCTCGTCACCGATGTTTAGTCTTCATATCACTTTCTTCACAGTTGTTTAGCCTTGTAGTGGTGCCTGCAACTCTTCTACAAGGCTCACGATTAAGTTCTGGTATCAGAAATATGCTCACAAATAATTTCTTGCTTTACAAAAGGGGGTAGCTGACTCTCCTAGCTTGAAACAGCCTGTCCTGCAGTTCCAGAAAGTTGATGAAAGATAAATAACCAGTATTTTACGCTTGTCTTTCCTCCTTTAGATATTCCCCGACCCTTCAGACTTTGACCGTTGCTGTAAGCTCAAAGATCGCCTGCCATCCATTGTAGTTGAGCCGACAGAAGGAGAAGTTGAGAGCGGGGAGCTTCGCTGGCCTCCAGAGGAGTTTCTGGTCAGTGAAGAGGAGGAGGAGGAAGAGGAGGACGATGAGCAAAGTAATGGCAGTATCCCAAACGGACAACCGACACAGAATTCTCAGCACTAGAGACTATGTTGCAGCACCCACATGCTCTTGTTCCCCCTTTCTTTCTGATTGACTTCTGACTGGCTTCCCTACACTGGTTCCACTGCAGCTCAGCACTCCAACAGGCAGACGAACATTCATCTGTGTCATGACGCTATCTCGTTGCCCTTAACACCAAAGCATCACTCTCACAAGAGAAGCAATACATACAGGCAACACGCACTTTCTCACACAATGATTCTCCCCACAATGATGATCCTCCTGGACTGCAAACCCACTAAATCAGACCTGAAAAGAATGGACATGCACACCCTCTAACCTACGCTTACTTCCTACCATGCCTACTATCGTGTGTCTCGGCCCAGTATGGATGTCCTGTTGGACAGCAGCAGCTCAGTGCTCCATGGACAGCTCTTACACTGCTGGGGGCTACAACTGCTCTATTTACTGCAAAATGGCTGTCGTCATGACCCCAGAGACTTGATACTCGCATACAGAACTATTGTGGTACCTGTGGGGAGTAGAGTCTACAGTACACTGTCCATACCGGTGTTCAATTTTTGGATTGATATGTTAATTATTGTGATTTCCACTGCTGTCCATAGATTTGTTGGTTTCTGGCAAGTGAATGTTTGGTAATTTGTCTGTTTTTTGATAAGTGGGTGTTGTGTAAAATGTTACCTGCCCCCCCCACCCCCACCCCGCCCAAAATATTTTTGTGACCTTTTTGTCAGACATCCACAGTAAAAAGGAAACCTGAAATAATTAAGTGAGCAGAAAGTGAAACCATGCCCTGCATATGCTTATGTGATAAATGTATTGTACGGCCTCCTGTAAGCCTTTTTACAAACTGCTTGGGCGACAAAGCAACATTGTACAACATTAAGAACTAAATGTGACACAGGCAGGTTATTCTTCCAAAGGGCAAAGCTTGAGTAAGGACTGACAAACTTATGAGCAATGTACTGATGGAATGAAGGATATGTAAATACTTGTTCCAATGAGCCAACCCCTGAGGCCTTGTTAGTGTGCTGATCCTGTTTGTACTTTTGGGTTTGGTTAACTTTTTGGAAAGACAAAGACTGAGAATATCTCTGAACTGAAAGTCTTTCCTGGTCTTCCTGTTCCAGCCATACATACACCATTAAGTTCAAGTCACGGGGAATTCACACTTATAGGAGAGAGTTTGCAAATAAGTTGGGCAATATCTTAAACCGTATTAAACTCTTTATTCACAATACAGTTACGCTTGGTGTTTGCTTAAAGCTGTTTTATGGGAAATCTTATTTGTTCTCTGGTAGTGATGACTTTTTTTTTTCTTTTTTTTTGTATTGCAGTTTCAAAAAGTCTGTTCTTTTGTTCACTGTTCAGATCACTTGTTTGTGGAGCAAAACTTGTTTCAGATTTCACTTTTATTTACACAATATGAAATGCTGTTGTACAAGTATGGTTGAGATATCTGTTCTTTTTGTAATTTCTCATTTGAGTGGCATTAGGGCTGTGTACAGAACATCTCTCTTTCTCCTGTCTGTCCCACATTGTTTTTTGTAAAGCTCAGGGAGATTAGCCGCCATCTTTCTCTCTTTTTTTTTTTTTTTTTTTTGTATTTAGACCACTTTTCTCTGTGACAATTACAGAGGTTGTAAATAAACATTTGAATTTGCTATCCAACTGTGTGACTCTGCTGTGAGAATAATTACTGAAAAGAGTTACTGCTACTTTTATGGTACAAGATGGAAACAAATGAATCTTTTACAGGGTTGATCCTCCAGCACATTTAAAAAGTATTGTTTCCAAAAGACTTTTGTGTTTACTTTCATGTTCCTGCGAACATGAAAGTAAACACCTCTTTTCCCCACTCACTTCACCTGCAGTGGTTAGAGGAACGCAGTAGTACTTCCTGCTCGGCATGTCTCATACAGAATCTCTCTCTACGAATACAGATGCATGTATCAAATGTGTAAATATAGAAGCGAGAACAGGCCACATGCTACTTCCTGTCTTCAACTGCACACAATCTGACTTGGTTACAGCAAAATGTAATTCCTGAGCTATGAACAGCTTTCATTTCTAAGTTCTTAAAAATGGCATGTTTTAAGATATTAAAATGATGCCATCCATCCAGTATTATGGAGAAGATTGATTTGACCTACCAACCTTATAAAGGCGTTTCACTATTGCAGTAATTATTGCGAATGGTGCAGGGTATAAAAGCCTCTGTCTTCAACTACCCATAAACAACCACCACAATGATTGAAGACTAATAAAATGTGGTTGATGTGGAAAAATGTGGAAAAGGTCTAATGGGGAACTGGGGGTTTTACAGGAATAAACAGAAAGCTTTCTGATCACTGTTACAATGGAACCTTCTCAGGTGATTTGCTGCTGTGTACTGTATTAGTGACCCACTAGGTCAAGTTTGATTGCCTAGTACTGGGAACAGTCCATCAGAGTTGCTGCGTGAGGGCCTTTGGGGGCTAAGGGCCTGATAGATTGGCCGAGGTGGTACTTTCAGGGCCTTACGGTCACTTCCTGGAAGGGGAACAATGAACTGACATTCTATCCTGCTTCCTTTTTCCTGGAAAAAATGTAGCATAAAGAGTTATTAATACCTCCCAGCTGATGGTGGTCAGCAGCAAGAGTGTGTGTCTGGACCAGAGAGCTGATGGCAAGTTCTGAATAGCCTAGAACAGGAATGTCTTTTATTCCTTATTTAACAACTGCTCCTTGATCTCAGTGGAAAATGTCATGAGATCATGGAAAAAAGAAATAAGAAGTAAGAAAAGGACAACCACAGTCCTTAGAGAGGCTGACTGAACTTGGCAGCCAGCTACAAAATCATGTGACATCAGCCTGAAACCTCTGAACTTTGCATCGTCCTTCAAATATTACTGGAGAAAGGAATAGCGAGAAAGCTACTTAAGTTTTAATAAAGAAGGGTCCTGTGTTTTTGTGGCGTAAGGCGACATGAGAGAAAGACCCTGAAGCATCTTTCCGTTGCATGTTGACAATTTGAGCAGCTCTTAGAACTCACTAAGGAGCCTTTTGTCATTAAAGACTTTTTAATGCAACTGGTAATTAGAATTTGTCATGCCATCTTGTTGCCCTTGATGCAAAAGTATTGCTCCCACAAGAGAAGCAAAAACACTGGAATCAAGTGAGCAAAAAGTGAAAGAAAATAAACCAGCATGTCCTGCGATGTTTACGTGATAAATGCAGGTATGTCATGATCCTCTCATCACATCGGCCTCCTTTAAGCCCTTTTACAAACTGTACTTGAATGGCAAAGTAGATTAGTACAACACTGACAACTAAATGTGACGCGAGCAGCAAAAGGACAAAGTAAGGACTGTCAGTTGTAAAAAAAAAACAAATAGTTAAATAGCAATATAGAGACCTAATGAAGGCTGTGTAAATACTTGTTCCCAATTAGTCAACCGCTGGGGCCTTGCTAGGATGCGGATCCTGTTTGTTCTTTGGGTTTGGATGACTTTTTAGAAAGACAAAGACTGAGAATTGCTCATGAACTGGTGTTACCCCTGAACCACAAAGAAAACTGCTGGCTGAAAAAAATGAACAATTATGTTTGAATCTGTATTTCCTCTACAGCACCCTCAAAGATTACACCGTATAGTCCCTGCAAAACAATTTTCTCAATCGGCATCCTACCATAAATGATGGAGTCGAACATGAACACAACATTTCCTGCCAAAGTTAACTTGAGAGAGTTCTGCTTTTTTTCCCTCCTGTGTTTATGGTATCGATCCTCTTATCTAACTCTCTTCCCAAAATGACCAACTATCCTGTTACACTCTTAATAGATAACTCCTAACTTTAACTTTTTTTTTTTTATTATTGTTGCTTATTTCATTACTTATATTGTCTTTGAACATGTCCTCATGTCTAAGTAAACTGCAGATTTAAACCACTTTATCTCTTGTATCTCTTGTGTGAAAGTAATCTATTTTCCGAACCACTCTGCTGGTGGTCAGAGGTGATGGCATTCATTTTGCAAATGGTAAGATGAGTACTTAGTGAGAGTGAGACACACTGAGTACTCAGTGACATAGGGGAGTGTCTCTCGCACACCATTGTTGGCATGAGACGCAGTATCTTTAAATGTGTATGAGAGCGTGTGTGCTTGGCTGTGTATTAAAACTGTTGTCAGAGCCCTCTGAGTGAAGTCACTGATAGCTCTTCTAGCTCATTCTTGGAATTCTTTCCAATGGAAACAATCCCATCGTTGATCTCAGTGTGTCAGCAGAGTCTGACCTTCCAACCCTTGAATTCTCCCTGACTCCCAACTATAGTCCACATTAACGGTGTTTCACTGTCACTCCTTTAAACATAAGCTCACACCAACCTTTCATGTACCCATAACCCCCTCGCTCAATCTGTTATGGCATGAGGAGAATATTAATGCTTATCCGATGAACTCTTTTTCCACTCCCTCTCCTCATCTCCAATATGGTTGTTTTCTTGTTCCTTCTATTTTTTGCCCTCCCAGACTTTTATCCCATTCTGTTGTTTCAGCAAGTTTCCCATACTTACATGACAGCAGAAATGTGCTCTGCATTCCCACAGTGCAGGTTATGTAACATAAGTTAACATTTCATTATAAACAGTGCCCTTGTTCTTATAACCTCACATTTTGGTACTGTAACCTTACTGTATAAGCCACCAAGGTTTATCATTTGTGTGCATGCATAACTGTGTCTGTGTGTTTGTGCAGAGCTTGCAAACGGGCACATGTGCTTGGATGTTTTATGTATAACCATGTCTGTTATTATGAGTGCCTTGTGCGTAAGGGAAAGATTCTTTTCCCATGGTTCCTCAAGTGTGAGAAGAAAGTAGAGCTCTCAGGACATGAAGCAAAAAAACTCTGATAGTTATTTATAACCTGTCTGCAGACGGCCCACCAAGCGTAGACACATATCTGGCACTGTCAACAAGCGAAGAGCTAGAGTATGATACCCTGAGAGGCATACAACAAGCAGGGAGGATTAAAAGGGGAAGGGGTCAGGCAAGGAAAACGAAGGATGTTGAGGAGGTAGAGCATAAAGAGCACCTGCATTGTGGCATGTATAAATCACAGGTTGGAGACTGGTTGTCTCTGCTGGTGGCCAATTTAGATAAGACTTGATGAGATAAGACAAAACAAAAACAAAGCAAAAATGACACTTGGGAACTTGCTTAGTGTCACTATGCCCTCATAAAATTTAACTCATGCACTTTCCAAATGACACAACAGACAGCAGGGATGAAATAAATGCAAGAGAGAGAGACCTCTAGAAATCAGTGTAGTAACTCATTTTGTTGTAAGCTGTCCTTTCCCTGAATGTATTTGCTGTCCTATGACACACCACTTGAGAACAGGGGACAACAGTGTATTGATTGCTATTCAAAACAAATCCTTCAGAGTCAAGCATGCTCAACACTCTATCAAACTGTTCTCTGTACCAGCCTTTGAAGACATAATGCTACTGCTGGACTCACAACCACAGCACATACTGTATTTGGACTGATGAGTCTAAGCACCCTGGGACTCATTCTCTACTTAACAGGGTGATGTAACGTACTACATCCTTGTCTCATCCTCAAGCTTTCAAAGCTTTGATCAATACACGTCTGCTGGCATCTGCTTTATACTGTAGTTTTGTGTGTTAATGTGCCAAGCCTCCATAGGCTGTCATTGATATAAATAGACTGTGTACGGCCCTGCCACTCTAATCCGTATTGCATAGAGAGCAGGGTGGAAAAAGGGAGGAAAGAGAGAGAGGAGATCGGACTAGGACATAGATGGAGATAAACACACAAAAATGAAGATTGCAAAAAACTGGAGTAATGTGCATGTGCTGTTACAGGTGAGAGGCCGAGACAATGTGAAGAGGAAGTGAAGTGAAAGAGAAGAAGACTCAAGTTAAATCAACCATGGCCCTTCTTTGAACTACCAAAAAAGCACAAGAGGTCATTAGAGGCAAGAATGTTTAAAAAAAAAACAAACCAGAAGGGTTTTTTCTTTCTTTCAATAAAGCCTTGTTAAAGTGCTATCAATAGACCTAATTGAAAATAAACCAAAACACAGTTTTCAATGCCCGAAAAAGTCTCTCCCACATGGTGTTATGTGAGTGCAATGGCATGTCTGACATGAATTAATGTTGCTGGTCTCTGCATATCTGTGAATTTGATCCTGACTTGTATTTGCCTTGGCTTACCTCCCATGTTGTCGTTTTTTTGTTTTTTCAGCAAAACGAACTAAAGTGTACATGTCATACATACGTTTGTCATGGATTCAAATGACTGTGATTCTAACTAGACAGATTAGATATTTGGAATTCTCAAAGGGAATATGATTAGGAGGACCTGATCAAATTGCTTTTGTTAAATTATGTCGAACAGTCCACATTAATCATGTGGATGTGCTTCTCTTTTGAAGGTGAGTTGGCACTAAACTGAAAAAAAAATGAGAGCTTGTTTCAAAGCAAAGTTTTTCCGTTCCCCTCTGAAGTGATGCACTGACCCTTGAGAAGTTTATACCGGCAAAGCTATACAGTTCACTCAGTCTCTCAGATAGAGTGCATGCCATAGGGAGCAGGTCATGGAAAAGTCTTGAGTTTGACTAAGTGCACTCTCTCTTTTTACCCTGTCTGTCAGTCCGTCTCTACCTCACTCACCACACGCACAGCACCATACGTACACACAAGAGAGTACATGTGCATGCTCGGATACACCCAGACACATTGACAGATCTGCGCGCGCACACACATCACTGAATGCTGAGGTAATTTGTAACAGTAGAGCAGCTCATAACTGTGGGTAAAAGAAACAAATGACACATGCTAGGATTTACACTACTTTAAAAGGCTATGTTGGAGGACTCGGTCAAGAAGTATATCATCAATACCCAAGCTTGCCATTTGAATGAGTCCTGACATATTATTAACACGGGGATCTTGAGGAGGAAGACAACATCAGCAAAACCTCTCAAGCTCTGAAAAGAGGATTAGTGAGCACAAAAGTAGTTATGGAAATGGGCATACCTATCCAGTGAGGATTCGTTTCAGTGCGCTCAAACATGAATTAAAGACATACGTATTTCATTGCAAAGGTTAAACTTTCAGAAATGAAGTAGGCTATTATTTAGAGTCTGATGAAACCATGTGAAGCCAACGAGATATTTACTCTTGACTTCAACCAAGGGGCACACTTGCTTGTCCAGGGCTGCCTGAATAAGTCTTGTTTTATGACATCCAGCATTTAATGTCCTTAAGACAGCTTATAAAAGTATTAAAGCAGTTAGAATCATTATGTCTTATGGGTAGATATAACTCTGTGTTGTCAACAGAGCAAAGGAAACGTAATGCTTATGAATTGTATGGCCTAATGGAAGCAGAGGATGGGGGCCAAGAATTGAGCCCTGTGTTAGCCCCCGCAGGTGATGTCTGCTGTGGTCGATGCTGACTTGCCAAATGTGACAGAGAAAGTCAATGCTAAGCTTGAGATACCTACCCATTCCTCAAAACTCTCAATTAAAATAGCAGGGCCTACAGTATGGTGTCAAATGGTGCCAAACTCAGGTCTAGAAGGATTAAGTCTAAGCATTCTCCTGCATCTGCTGTGAGGAGGTCATTAGCTATACTAACAAGGGCTGCTTCTGTGCTGTGTGGATTTTTTCTAAATATAATATTATATCATTAGGGTTCAAATAAGACATAATTGTGTACAGATTTTTAAGAATAGGCTAGACTACAGCATGCTTAAAAGTAGAAGGGGAACTTTGTGTGGCCAGAAAACTGTTGACAATAGAGAGAATGTAAGGGCCTACTGATTAAAAAACATGAATTGGAACAACATGAGTGCAGCAAGTAGAGGACCGCGTTTGAGAGACAATAGCCTTTAAAAACAATAAAGAAATGGGTTGAACACCATTTAAAACAGCTGAATTTTCATAACAGAGGAGTTCCATGTCAGCAGATATAAGGTCTGAGAGAAAAGTAGCTCTTGCATCCTAAACCATATTTTGATACATGAGTATTCAAATTCTCATACCATTAAAGTCTGATCTGTAATTTAATGGCCTATTTACACTCAGCTTAGCAGGGCCCAAGTTGTATCATTGAGCCGCAGAAGAGCTCAAGATTTTGACCTCCTGCTTTTGGAAGTAGCAATGGAATGAAGTAAACCCAACAGGTTTGCTGAAAATTAATGGCTAGCTCGTCAGTGTCTTCATGGGAAGTCATGGCAGATATACTGTCTATCTATCTATATCGGTGACTAAGCTGCATAAAATTACTGCATTAGTGCATGTAGTGGGTAAAAACTCTGTGTAATTTCATTATTTCCATTACACAATTTTATATGGTTCTTTTGAATAACAGCTTCTCTGCCACTATGACCAGATAGCCTGGGCTGATGGAAATGAATAAAAATAGGCGGTGTGTGGAGTGAAATCACATAGACTCAACCAAGAATGAATGACTATAAAATGTTACCAGCTACCATTTGTGAGCCACAGTGGTTATAAAAGTTATCATGTCTTTCTTTTAAATTCTCACATGGTTACAAATATATATATATATATATATATATTTAAATTAAATGTACTAATTAACCTTTTTCTCCCTCAACTATATGTGGGGATTGTAGAATGTATCTTGCCTGATTGTTGTTTTGTTTATTATGCACTGAGGTTGAGAGGATCCGCTGACAAAGTGCTGTGAGACACTTGTCATTTTATGCTACTTTATTCTTCTTCTCTACCTCATTTTAAATGGAAATACTGTACTATTTACTCACCTACATTTACAGCCAAGTTGCAGATGAACCTATGATCATTTTTTGGTACATTGTGACATACTCATATTACTATTCAATAATTTAAAGTAGTTAAAAGCTAGCTCCACCTCCACCAGCTATATTAAAAGGCTAGTCTTACATTAATAACAATAAAATAATGCGATATACTGGTATAATAAAGACAACACTCACAGGGGCCCACATTTCTGCATGAGCCCTTTAATTTTGAGAAGTTAATTTTACTGATAATAATTTTGACATTGTGGTGTTAGTGTTTTTGTAGTGTTAAAAACAAGTACTTCTACTAATGGTACTGACATTATCAGTGCATGCAGTCTTCTCCCTTTGCACCTCCTACAAAGACTTCATGAGTGCAGGTAATTTGACTACTGCTTAAAATAAAAGAGCCATAGTCAACATCAACATGTAAAATCTTCATTACATTCAGTATTGCTTTGGTTTGGTTACTTTTGCTGTGTTTATGGTTTACCGTCACCTACTCGATGTATGTAGCTTGCACAAACAGCACCCCCTGTTGATGTCTAGTTGTAAGGGCAGGTGACAGATGACAAGCTGAGGAACCGTGTTAGCAAACCAGTATGGCGGCTATAACGTTACTTTTGCTGCAGTCATACTAAGTAAAGGCGTTAAGAGAAAACAAAGTCGTTGTGGACCCGTGGTTTACTCGGCTACTAGCTCGCGAAAAACAAACCGGTTGCGACACAGTTTCAACAGGCGTCGGGTTTGAGGGCTAGTTCTTAGGCTTTGCTAGTTAGCTAACGTTAGCAAGCTGCTAGCTGACTTGCTAAGCTGCTATGTCGCAATCTACTGTTTGGACTTGTTGGAGCTAACAGAACTAGCTCATCTATCCAAACTTTTATTCTGGAGCAAAACACGAAAGGTGCGTATGTTGCATTTCGACAGTAGTTGGTTCATTAGGCAGTTCTGAGCTAGCTTTTGTCTTATCTTAGATTTGGCTTGCTAAGCTAGCATTCACGTTGGTCGTGTCAGCCTGATTGTAGGTACGAGTCGCATAGATAACCTGCACCTTTAGCCAAAGATTGCACTGAGAGCAGGTAGCTATGTCTTCTCAAGAGGACGTTATAGTGCATAGACTGCAGGTTTCTTAGTTTTTGATGGTGAGTCAATGTTACAGTAGGCCATGTTCGGTAAAATTGTAAGGCCACCAGAGAGCACAAACTGTCATAAGGTAAACGAATGTTAAAACAGGAAGTTATCCTTTCCATTAGCCGGACATCATTTCACCATTATGTATCTGTAGGGTTGTCACTTATTTGCATATGAGGCTATGGTTAAGTAATTATTTACAAAACAACATGCTAACCGAAGTGATGATTAACTTTTTCATTACAGACAGAACATGGTAAATCCGGTTTAGGGCCTCTTTGTGTAACCACTATTAAACTTTTCCTTTGAGCCACCCTGGGGTAATGGAAAATATGTGCACGTTAACATTAGCTACTCATTGGTCTTGGTTATAGTGCATCAACAAGGTGTCAGTGTTCCCAAATGCGGGTTCATTTAATCACAAAATATACCCAGGATTATTACATTAATCGATATGGTAGATTGGGAAGGTCCACGAAGCAGCCACCGGCATGCACCTTGCTCCCAAATTCATTATTTATCTACAGTGTACATTAGTGTACAGATGCCACTGTATATAAACCACAGCCAAGTCAGACACATACACGCATTATACCCAAAAGCCATACATGAGTAAAAGTAAAGATATTGTGCTAAAATATTATTTTAATTAAAGCCACCTATACAACAAATACTACTTGAGTAGAAGTCTTACAGTATTTGATATTAAATGTACGTAAGTATCAAAAGTAATTTTCTTGCAATAAATGTATGTTATTAAAAGTAAAAGAAAATTAAATATATGTATTTACTGTATACTGGGTGTCGACCAATTATCAGCCTGGCAGATTATGGGATCCTATATTCAGCATTTTTACATTAATCAGAAAAAGCGTTTAAAAAAAAAAATCTAATTGCAGATAAAATAAATGAATTTAATAATGTACTATTTTGGCTGTAAGGCAGCATGGAATCTGAAAAATAACTAGTAACTAATGTTATCAAATAAAGGTAGTGGAGTAAAAAGTACAATATTTGCCTCAAAAATGTATTGGAGGTACAAAGAAGCAGAACATGGAAATTAATTTTAAGTACCTTAAAATTGTACTTAAGTACAGCACTTGAGTAAGTTTACTTACTTAGTTGCATTCCGCTGCATACACTTGGAGACTATTGAAAATTAAGTCTCAAGTAAATAAAATGTCTTCTTGATCTAATGCTAGGTCATGTTTATGCTGGGATTATTGCTAGAGTTGATGGTGCTAGAAGCTATATTTAATTTGTTTCCTCACCTGTGTGCAGATAGTATGCATGCAGAAGACACACAACCCCTATTACCTGTCTGTGGTGCTGCTTGATAGTGGTTGGACACAACAGGACATTGTCAGGGAAAAGTTTCTCCTGAAAACTTTTTTTTCTCTTTTTTCTGTCCACAAATCATACACTTACCCTGTTAAGTCCTGTATATTTTATTCAGTTATCTACAAAGGTTGTTGAGCTTTTTCAGTTTACTTTGACCTCCAGTTGTTTGGTTTAGAAAGGATGTCTTCCGTAGTGTGTTGTTGTGTTTCATTCCTCTTTCTAATTCGGTTTCCTTTCCACCCATACAGTGAAAGAGCCTGGTTGCTGTTGGCATAAATGATGGTTGCAGTGATAATGGGGTTATCAAGCCATATTAGTTATTAACCTGTTCTTTCTTTAATGCCTTTAATGTTTGTTTGTTTTTTGCCATTTGCTCATCAAAAAATATCCATAAATTATGTCAGGATTTCTATTAAAACATAGAAAACTTCGGCACTCATAGATAAGTAATCTTATTTATTGTGGGCAAAAGAGAAAAAAAGAATTCTGTTAAACTTGATAAATATTGATTCCCAAACTTTGTATCTAAGTTTGCAATGTTCTGTTGTGAAGGAGGTTTGTTCTGTGTGTCCTCAAGGTTGTAAAACCGACCTGCACTTAAATCTATTTGCAATTAATTTTGCAGCATTATCTATTTCATTCTTCCATTCCTCTCTGTCCTTCCCCCTCTGTTTGTCTCTTACACACACGCACACACACACACCCCACTTAAGCTCATTGTTTAACCTAGACATGCTTGACCTCTTCTCTCTGCTTTGCTCTGTTGGGATGTCTGCTCTTGGATTAAAGTAAGGAATGTAAAATGATTGCCAGAGAATCCAGACTTGGACTATGAGGAGTATGCTGTGCATTGCATGTGGTGGTGTGTTTTGGGAAGTGCTTTCAGTATCATTACTATGGTGATTAAATAAATGTTAAACTAACCCGAATGGGTGGGACTAAATCAAACTCACAAATGTTACTTGCTTTGGAGTAGAGAAACAAAAGTGTTTCTGTGGTTGCCTTATATAAATAGTGTTATGCCCCAGGTGTTCAGGCCAAGCGGAAGAAAAAACATGTTTATTTAACACTTTAATGTCCATTATTCCATTCACTTATCACATCCCTGGCTCCAGGTGTGTCATGGCTTTTTTCTCTCTGTATGAATAGGCTCGTCCGATTATTCCAGTAGCCACCCAAGGACGTGTTTTTTGTTTTTGTGGGGACACAGCCTAATTGTGGCAATTGTGCTGAGCAAGCCTGTTTTTCTCACCTCTCTCATGCCTCACATTTTCCGTTGTTATAACCAGTAACCCTTAAACCCTTATTGCCAGCATAATCATGCACACAAACACCCTTGCATCTTTTTAATGCACTTTCAGCCACTTTGGTCACTGCAGTAAAGAGACTTGCTGTGTCATGGTGCCGCAGAGACTGTCAGTGAGGGGAGGATGATGGGAGTGTTGGGTGCATGTAGTGTGAACCGAAGGCTTTGCAATCATAACAGTAATTGAGGTGGAAAGGTGATAACCACAGTTCATTTAAGAGAAGACACCTGCTGGAGGACGAAATCCTCTCTGTAGTATCAGCTCAGACTCCTTGCATCAGCAAGGTCAGGGCCTAATCAAATGAAAACTCACCTTTTAACCTCTATCTCATGAGACTTGCTAGTATTTGACTTTATCCAGTGTTTAACTTAATAAACTTGGTGAATCTTTTTAGTTGTTTAAAAAATGCTTTAACTGTTTTTTATAGCTTCAAATCAAGTATATATACATAGCCCTTCATCACAAGTGTCTCAACATGCAAGTGCAACACATCAAAACATTTGGCATTTAAGTGACTTGCTTAAGGACAATTTATCTTGGTTGCTGTTGAGAGAGTGTTATTTGCCAGTTAACCGTCGTTGTTATCATGTGTAATGAATGCTCGTTTTTTATAAAGTAACATTTGACTAGGAAGACATGACATTTCAATGGCAATTATGTCAATATGTAATTTAAATGTGTACTGTAGCAGCTAAGTTAAAACTTGCAAAGACTAAACTAACAATTGGCATGCTCTCCACAGCACCACTTAGCAGTATAACAGAGCCTGACTTCGCCTCTTTAATTAAATAATTATTGCTCACCATTAATTCTTCAATGTGCTACATGCAAGAATCCATAACTATTATCCATAGATCTCCATACAGTAAGATATTTCACCAATATAACAATGCAGCGTTTGCTTAGTGGAGCGGTCAAAAAACTTAAATAAATAGGAAATAAATAGATCTGTTTTGGCAGTTAAGGTGGTGTTGCGTACTGGCTACTTGGATGATTTTTTTTTTAAAGACTTTGCACAACAACATGTAGTTTTCTGGCTACTGACCGAGCTCTTCTCAGGTTTGGTGGAGCCATACTAGGAATTACATGACCAAAGTCCACGTACTAACAAGGTACAACAAAACAGAGTAACAAAATGAACAGGACAGAGAGAGATTCCAGTCGAGCACACAGCCCCAGGAGGAGATCTAATTAGGCAAATTAAATGAAAAACACATGTGAATGTAGGGAGTTTTAAGACGGAAGCTGAATTGGTCACCACTGATATCATCGAAATGACAAGGGATCTGCATTGGCATGTCCAGATGAGCCCCTTGAAACTTATCAGATACTGTGTGTCATGGATAATTGAAGGTCCTCTTACTTGGTCTTATATTTCAGAGGGATTACAGGCTCAGTTCACTTCCCTCAGGGGTCTAATGACCATGCAGTATTTCTGTTATGTTGCAGCCACTGTTGTAAACATGCTTAACCAGTATTCAGTCTACTTAAGTGGTTTCCATTTATGTTTATCCAGATTATTGGTGTGTGTGTTTATTTCAAACTAGTTACTAGAGCTGCAACTATTAGTCAAGTAATTGATTAGTTGATTGGAAGAAAATTTGTGTCCAACAATTTTGATAATTAGAATTTTGATTAGTTGTTTCAGTCATTTTTCAACTCTTTTTGCTTCATAGCCTCTTAATGTGTAGCAAAATACTACTACAGCACAGTGCAATACAACTGTGTGTCTATATATCTCTGATTTACATTTACATTGTCATGTTGTGGTATATATTGTCATATTACCTACATACAGTTGAGCTTCATGTTATTGTAGCTTAATTATGAAAATGGAAATGTAGCCACTGTTGAAATTTCTAATTACACTTAAAAGTGACTGACAAGATTTTAGCGCTGTGGGTACCATTTTTTTTATTTTAAGAACATCAGAAAATGTTAATGAAGCTGTACAGTCTATAAATCCATCAAAGCCACAGCCACACTTGATTTAGTGATCATGCACCCACAATTTTTTAGTCAGAAAGGTTCCCCTATTTACATTCCACGATAGGAATGTCTGCCCTGGATTTTCCACTGTTTGTGGGAAAATATGTCAGGAACAACGGAACAGCAGTCTTTGCTATTGATGAGACCGTTGATAATTTCGTTTGTTTCATGTTACAGAGTTGTTCCTCTTCAGCTCAGTCAGGAATAAATTCCATGAATGTCATCATTTTTTTATCCCTTTTCTTCATCTCACACTTTAACTGTTAAAGACCATTTTATTTTTTTATTTATCGTTGATTTATTTTCTAATCTGTCTTTATCTCTCCACAGATGGCTGTGTCTGTGCGGGGCCTGTACTTTGTGGTGACCCTGTTTTTGGGTAGTTTCTTTGGAAGTGTCTTCATGCTGGGTCCAGTTTTGCCCCTCATGCTGCTGTCTCCAGCTTGGTACCGCTGGATCACAGATCGCATCGTCGCTACTTGGCTCACCCTGCCTGTGGTGTGTACACCAGCTTAGCCTTTACTTAGCCTACGTATGTGTGCCAGATGGTCTTAGGTTACCTGTGTTTGACACATTCATGATAATTATGTCATTTCAGCCTTATTTATGCGTCCCTAATAAGATTTCATTTTTGTCAGAAGTAAACTTAATTTATTCAGATTACTTTTGAGAACAATAATGCAAATCTTGTTTATACTACATGAATTGACAGCATTATTAATTTATTTTCCTCACACTCTTGTCTCCTAAATTTCTCTTTACCAGTCCCTCCTCTCTCCCTTTAAATTATCATTCTTATCTTCCCTCGATCATCCACTTCTCCATTTTGCTTTCTCTCTCCCACTGCCCCTTTCCATTCTTCCTTCTCTTTTACTTCTGCTTCATCCTCCTTCCATCTGGCATCTCTCCCCTCTGTAGTCCTTGCTGGAGCTGGTATTTGGGGTGAAAGTGGTAATAACAGGTGATGGCTTCATTCCGGGTGAGAGAAGTGTGATCATCATGAACCACCGTACCCGTCTGGACTGGATGTTCTTGTGGTGTTGTCTGCTAAGGTACAGCTACCTTCGTCTGGAGAAGATCTGCCTCAAGGCTGCCCTGAAGGCTGTGCCTGGCTTTGGTGGGTATGCACTGGTTGCCCTGCCATTTCCTGTACACACACATTATATTATATATATTATATTATATTTACCACAATATTTGACGTGTACAGCATTTATTATTCGTATACAATGTGTTGAAGTTACCTGAACAAGTTATACACACACTCAAACACAGAAGAATATATTTCTATTTATAATTTTTGAATAAATACCTGGTTCTCCATCTTTGTTGCTTTCAACTTTAACCTGTTGAAAACTTCCTCCCTCTGTCGTTTAGCTGGCGCAAGCTCCAGAACCGGGGTCCAACACTGTGTTTTCTTCTGGCATTTTTTTTATCACAATGTCCTGAAATTCAATATATGTTGTTACATTCCTTGTTATTTAGCCTACCCTCATTGATAAAAGTCAGGTGAATAAAACAAACACCTGTCAGTATAAGGCAACACAATTCAACAGCACCATAAACTACAGCCTCCAAAATGACCACTGGAATGTCAACATGTCCCTAAAATAGTTAAAACAAAACTGAACATATGACTCATGAAGTAGGACTTATTGCATGACTGTTATATTTGTATTAATTTAAGCTAAGTGCTAAGCTAACATAACCAAAGAAAATAAAAAAATTTTCTGTGCTGGAAGACAATGGTTTTGACTAAGCAGAGACAGATAATAGGCACTCTGATGGCAAAGGCCCAATGTCAAGGGCTTTTCTTGGATTAATATATAATCTTGCCTTCTTTGAAAAGTTTTGCAGAATTGATTAGTTCTCTGGCAGAGCATGACAACTAATTAATTACACATACAAAGACATTTTATGTATTGTCCAGGCTGGGCAATGCAGGTGGCCTGCTTCATCTTTATTCAGCGTCGCTGGATGGACGACAAGAAGCACATGGAGAACATGCTGGACTACTTCTGTGACATCAGAGAGCCCCTGCAGCTGCTACTGTTCCCTGAGGGCACAGACCTCACTGGTGAGAAGAAAACAATCCATTCATGGGGCAAAATGCCCACATTTCAGTTGCTATTCTCAGAATGTGTTACACACCAACAAGTTTCCAGAGCTCACTGTGTCTTACACCTTTGCACTGACACTGTTATGCAAACACAATTTCCTAGTGATAAGGCATAGCCAAATCCGTTGGCGCACGCCTCACACAGTCATTTTTGTCAGAATGCTCTGATCTTTCAATCCATGCAACAGCGACACCAGTGTCTAAAGCCCTTTCAGATCCCCATTAAGCCAATCAAAGTCCTGAGTAGCATTACTGGGGAAGCGTTTCTACATATACCGTGATGCCATGAGTGGTCCAATGAAGTTGCATCATAATTGGTTTGCAGATTTAGGGCTTCAGAGATTCTTTCACTTTTGGTGTTGTGTTTGTGCCTTGGCATGTGCAGGTTCATCTGCATTTAAGCCTCTTAAACCTCAAGGCTTAATTTGACTCAAGAAACAAGGGCATGTATACAGTATGTTCTGATATCTTCTGAAGTTCTCCTGTTCTTTGCTCTCCCAATACTTATTCTGGAGACCAACATACAGACCTCCATCTACAGGATCAGGTCCAGGGTGTGCTTAAGCCCCTCTAAAATTTTCCATGACCCCTTTTGAAGCTTGTAGAGCTTGTGTGAATTGAATGAAAGATTGAATAAGAATGACAAGTCACAGCAGAGGCCTGATCAACAAAGGTCTGTCCATAACCCTTTTGTCCTACAAGTCGGCCTCAGCTACTTGTTACATAATGTGACTAATGAGTCATGATATAGTTTACATGTTCCCGTAACAAGTTCCTGAGGAATGTTTGCTTAATAAACACTCATATTTCCTGTGTTTATGTCCCCCTGTGGTTTTTACAAATGTGTGTTTGTCACTGGTCGATGTATTTCCTGTAACTGACGTTATTATTTTTTTAACTGCTATTTTTATAATATACTGTTATTTTTGCAATTGTACCTTTTATCAAACAAGTTCTTTTTTCTTTTTTTTAAAGCATACCTAATACTTAGTCTTGCACAGTTTATATACATTCAGTGATATTTTATTTTCAAAGTAGAAATCAAATTGTAAAGCAACTCTGTAGGTCAAATGCTGTTAAGTGCAAAGTCAAAATTAATCCAAATGCATGACTAACACTGCTGCCTTGTTAAAAGTTGTTTAAAATGACCTTACATCATATTTAAATGTAAAGTTTCCTATAACTATACCGTTAGAATAACATGATCAGTCAATGTAATTTTTTAGTTGTGCTTTAAATTAAGAACACATACATGGGTCTCATTCCTTAATCTGCAACTTAAAATAATACGATTCACACAACTTATATACACATAGTTGATTTCTCCCCAATAAGATCAGTTACCACATCCAACCTATGTTACATGACTTACAAGTTAACACAATGTTGTATGGTGATTGCAGTTGCTGGAGATTTATCGTGTGTTTGTGTCTCTTGCAGAAAATACAAGAGCAAAGAGTAATGCGTTTGCTGCCCAGAACAACCTGCCAAACTTTGAGTATGTGCTGCATCCCCGCACCACTGGGTTCACCTTCATTGTGGAAAGACTACGAAAAGGTCTGGTGTGATCCGCATCTACTGTTTCTGAAAACATGAAATGTCTACATTAAACATGACAATGATCCTCTCATAATAAAATGTTATTGGTGAGTTAAAAGTCAAACAGCAGACACGCTGTATGTATTTAACTGGCCACAAGGAAATAAGTTGGTCAAGTCTGTCCTCATGATGGAAATGTTTCATCAGCAAAACCACAGGAAAATGACATGCTATCATGATGATTGTAGTTAATCCACTGACCCTGTTTGTAGAAGAGGGATCGTACCTGTTATTTTTTAAAGTCTCAGACCTATGTTTCATCCTGCTGCCAGCCATTACAACACCCCTGAGATTCTCATGTTTCCCTATGAGCTAATTCTGGCAGTCCTCCAGAGTTCTTAAATACCACCTCTGGCCCTGCTGCCACATCCCCCACCCGCTCTGGATGCTGAGCATGGCACCAGCTCTCCAAGCAGGTGTTGTGAATCAGTGTGATGTCATCAGCCTTAGCTAATTCTCCTCTCTGCACCGCTGATTGACATGCTGTGCATGTTGTTCCTTGTCCAAGTCCACTGTTCCCCTCTCAGCTCTATTTTTACCATAGAGCTGAGCTCTACAGGAGCAGGCACTGGCAGGTGTCTTCCTGCCCACTTGATATTTAGTTCAGCTCTGTGTGTTTTATGAACACTGCAGATAGGGGATGATGATGTCAAGCTCATGGTAGTTTTGAAGGCAGAGGGGATGAAGCTCTAAGGCCCTAGATAATAAGAGGCACGTGTAAATGGGCTAAGAGATGAGGTTTTGAAGGGTGCGTAACAAAGTTCCAATAACCAATGTGAAGGGATCATATAAATCCCCCTGCAGTGTCATCTTAATCTACAGAGTTTACAGTAAGTAAAGAGTCTAGTTCATTGAATTTACATCTTGTTTTGGTCATATTGGACTATTTAATCAGTAAGTGTTTTTTATTTATTTGTTTTGACGATTTAAAATTGTTTCCCTATTCCTAGGAGACAACCTGGATGCCGTCCATGATATTACAGTAGCATACCCCAAGAACATCCCTCAGACAGAACGCCACCTCATCCTGGGGCTTTTCCCTCGAGAGATCCACTTCCACGTCCGCCGTTACTCTGTGACTTCATTGCCCACCTCCTCCTCTGATCTGGAGTCTTGGTGTCGAGAACGCTGGGCTGAGAAGGAGGCCCGTCTACGGGACTTCTACTCAGGCCAGCCCCGAGGCTTTGATAGGGACGGTGTTGCACGTGTGCCACCTTGTAAGACGGAGCTGCGAGTGGGCCTGATCAAAGCCGCCTCACTGCTGTACTGGAGCAGCTTCATTGCTCTGTGCTTCACTGGCCTGTGGCTGTGGGCTCCATTCAGACTCTACTTCGTGGTCATGGTTGGAGTGTATGTGGCTCAGCAGAAGCTGATTGGAGGGTTAGAACTGCTGGAGTTGTCCTGCCATCGATACTGGAAGTCCATGGCTGCTGATGTGGGTGAGAAGAATAAGGTAGATAGGAAGATGCAGTGAGGATGGAAGACAATGTTGACTGGACAATGACATATTTCCACCAGTGCTCAGTAAAGACACAGTGGAATCAGTTGTCTTGGCCAGTTCACTCTAGAGGGCTAGAGGATCCCTTTTGAGGGACCCGATGCTTCATGCCTTACAAAGGGAGTAACACCTCCTGACGGTATGCATGGCTTCAGCAGAGAGAGCTTACCTTTCTATTGAAAAAAAAGGGGAGTGTTATGTACATTTATCTGTGCTGGATTCAAGAAATTCATCACACATAATGTGTCACATAGCCTTTGTATGTCTCTCTCTGTATAATCACTGTTATTTAGCTTGCTGTTGGTGCATTTTATTAGTTTATGTTGTTAGTGTTTAATATGATTGTTCAGAGTTTCACTGTGGACGTGTCATGAAACAATGCTGTTTAGTATTTGTTATACAGTTGCCATGTCTTTGAAATTGGTTTTATTGTATGTGTTGTCCTTGGTTTTATATCAGTGTCATAAGTTATGGAGCAGAGCCATAGTACAGACTATCTGTACATATGATGACTTGACTCTAACCAATATTCAAATCAGCACTGTAGTTGGCTAGATTAGACTGATGGGACTAGTTAAATGAACCAGTTTCCATTAGTAGTCTCTAGTCTAGCAAGGAAAGAAAGGACTTATATAATTCACAGAATTATTAAGGAATATACAGGTATATATGTGTATCATTGTTTACCTTTATTGGGTAATTACACTTTTATACAAATTTGGGGATTTAACCTTTCCCAGTTAGTCCTTAGAGATAACGTCTGTGATGATGTTTATTACTGTATAGGACTTGAGACATGAAATGTTATTCTGCTTGTTTCCTCAAGTAGCTTTTGCATATAAAAGCCAAATGTGTGAAAAGCAGATGTGATTTTAAAAAGTAACCAAACAGAATGTAGTATGTCTTATCAAAAAAATGGTAGCTTCACCCACCATTGGGAAGGTTGTCTGCAGCTTCTCTTAGGTAACACTTGTGGTCATCAACTCATCAAGATCAAAGATCTGACTAAGATCCTATGTGTTGATAAGTGTAGACACAGATGAGCTTTGTGCCCTTTCTGGGAGTGAAGGGATGCCTTGTAGAGGCAGGATGTGGGTGGTGCTGGGGCAGAAGAATGTCCTGTTGGGACAACATTACCCTTCAATGTGCAGGGTGGCACAGAGGACCAGACTTGGAGTGGAAAACTGGCCCTGAACTCAACCTAATCCAAAAAAGCCCTGTAATGCCCACCTCTGCCTGTGTCCCTCTCTAGAGGACTGGCATTAATGCGCCTGCTAAATTCAATTAGCAAATGACAGCTGAGAAAGCTACTCCAATTGTGCCAAAAAAGGACAGAAATTGAAAACATTGCATTGGCGCTTCAATCACACCTTTAGCCACTGACTCTCCTTGCCACTCAATACCATTTTAAAACATTTTAATTCTGGGAGTCGGGAAACATTTGTGCTGAACTTGGACAGTCTACAGCAGTTTCTGTAACACTGTGCAATGTTGGATCTAGCTGACCACTGTTTTGTGAGACAAATGTCTTTCCCAGTGAACCACACAATAGAAAGTTGACTCAAGTGTCTTTTGTTTATATGAATCTGCAGCTCCTGTAGTTATACTGTTTTCCAGTCACTGTGATCTAGCTGTGTTAGCAATTTTATCATCAGCATGTAGTAGTTTACCAAACATGGTAAACTCAGTTTCCTCATCCCTGAACCAGCTAGAATCTCCACCTGTTTCACTTGTGCTGTGTTCTGTTGCCCATTTTACAATCACTTTTTGATGCTGGACCTCTAAAGTCATTGTCCTCAGGTAAACACAGTGGACACTGTTTGAGTCAGAAGGAGGAAATATATATAAATAAATATACTATATCAACTCATTCACATTTCCAGTCGTTCTTTCATGGCAAGTGTAGGAAATGTTGACTACAATCTTAACTGATCGCTGCTTGTAAACTAATTTGATTCTTTGGTAAATGACATCAAAGCTCATTTGTGACAGTAACATCAGTTTAAAATGTTAGACATGGCTGACATTGTGTGACATTCAATCTAGAATTTACTGTAACCATTACTACACTGCAATGAAAGACCTTGAATGGTGTTACACAACAGCAGGGCCACAGTTTGTCTTCTCTGTTTTGCACACACATATTCTAGTCTACCATAGTCAACCAAAGAGGTCAGGAGGAGCTTTGAAGGTGAAGTGCAGTCGCCATAGTAACTAATGTTGACTCCCCTGTCTCCTAGCAACGGGATGTAGAGTGATGTCAATGGAAAGCATGCTATTTTCTCCCGGTGACAGAATGATGTCACTCCTTTGTGTGTGTGTGTGAAGGGAGAAGTTCATTTCTATATCCTATATTTCTGTTCTCCTGAGGGGATGGAGGGGGGTTGTAATGCTGACATCCTCTGGAATCAAAGATAAACAAAAGGTGTCAAACTACAAAAGCTGTCTGGGGACAATGAATCATGGGCCAATTAAGGGTGCAATTATGTTCCTGGTTCTTTTTTTTTTTTGGTCTGTTCCCCCCCCCCCCCCAAATCATCCTCTGCATCTGAATAGAATTTCAGATTTGCGCTGATAGGTTTGACAGTAAGTGGAAGGGAGATGGATGATCTCACAGACGTCATCCATCCGAAAGAGACACATGAGACTACTGCGTCTATCTTCTTGTTATTAGATTTGGCCTTAAAAGACGAGTTGAATGGGTGTACAGGATCCCACAAACACTAATGAAAGCTTAAAGTTAGTCTTGAGGAAATGTTAAGTCCTGCCCTGTGAAAGGGCAGCGGAAAAATGGATCTCACACGTCAAGGCTATCTCAGATATAGATTTGTGCCGTGTCTATCCAGTTGCACGCAGACTAATAGGATCAACAAGGCAATGTAATTATCCTTATCTGGCCCGATGGCTTTTTCAATAAAGACAGCAGATAATCCTGAGGTTACCCAGGGACAAAGTCAGACTACTGTGAATTATAAAGCAGGGTAGGGAGCTGTGTGGAGATGGAGCCTCCTTTTTGCCTCTAGTCATGTCCGGCATTTAAAGGGCTCTAGATATGGTCATAAAAACATCAGTCTTCTTGATCCATTAATGCTGTAGAGCCCTAAAACAAACAAACAACTGCAGTGGACACAAAAGTAGCTGTGACCAGAACAGTTTGTTCCTCCTTTAATTAATATTTGTGTGCGATAAGTTTAGTGCTGCTTGCTTGGTGCAGGTTGCCTCCAGTAGTAACTGCAGAGAAGCGGATCTGTTGTTGATTACACCACTGTGACACAGACACTAACAAAGAAGCCTTCCAACAGGATCCGCACTATAAATAACTCAGCACTGCAATATTAGTGGGTGGATTAAGAGTGAATCGTCACAGCCTATTTATAAACCTAATGCAGACAAAACCTCTTCGTTGTAAGTGATTCAGATGGAGTACTGAATAAGGATTAAAATGGAAATTATAGTTCAGATGTTGAGTATATTTGTCACAAATATTTGCTTTTTCCTGAACAACTCATTCAATATCTGCCTGGATTGGACATTTAACTGCACATAATCCAGACTTAAATGTACCTTTCTGCTCCAGAGTGTAATATCACCGACATGCATTTGCAGACTGCAGTGAAGCTCTACAGACCATGCCAAGCAGTCTAATGTCAGAGGCAGGCAGGCAAGGGCCTCAGCAGCCAAGGGAAAACATCTTCAGAGATCATCCTGTCTCTCAGTATCCTGCTGCCACCTAGAGGTGTAAGGATTTTGTTTTGCTCATAAGTGGCCTCCCCTCCCCACCCAGATCCCTTTATGAATAAGAACATGGCAATATTCAAACACCGAGTTTGTAAATTTGTTTTCAACACCAGATTTAAGCCGTTTGAGGAAGAGGGGGAAATAAGAGAAGAAAAACAGTTTGGCAGTAGATAAATCATTACAGTCATGTATTCAAACACCTGTCCTATCCTAGGTTTGTCTTCTGAAATTATTCTCCGACTCTATTGCACTGGTCGAGAAAAAAAAAAGTTCTAAATTATACAAAAAGCACAAATAAGACAAACAAATGTTACCCAACAAGACTACAGTTTTATTAAGAAATCACATCAGAGAAAACGTTGCTATAGCCAGAGAAGAAAGCATTTTTTTCCAAACCTCTAATTGAAAAAATATACAATAAGACAAATGTATGTCATTAAAATAATAATCATATAGAATATAGCAAATAAAAGAAATGGCCCATACATAAAATGTTAAAAGTGAACAACAAACTGATAATATTCGGTCACAGCCTCGACTGTACACTGCACTGACTTGGCGATATGGATGGTGTCAGTGTCCTGTAGAGGCCTTTTGTAGTTAATTTAGCTTTTTTTGTAGAAAGGGCAACTTGCACATTCTTGCATGACCTTATAAAAGGCGAGAAAAAACATCAAGTGTCTCTCGTGAAGGTTGGACCAGTATGGTAACGCCTGCAGGCATGCAGACTCTGAAATGGCACAGTGTTACACCACTGCCATGCTGTGCTATAACCCACTCCAAGAATAGCCTCAAATGTCACAGAGATTGAGATTTTTTTTAAACAATTTGACATTTTGATTGAAATCTTCACAGGACACTGACAATATAAAATGGAGGCTCTGGTACAGTCAGAGGACAAAAGCTTGACTTTTAAAGACTAATACTCCATTAAAGCTTGTTTGGCTTTGTGTTGTAAAAAACAAGTCATCTTATGACCAAATATGCCCGAAGCCGAGGGTTATAAAAAGAGGATGGGTCACTATCCCGAAAGTAAAGACAGCATCTGCAGTCAACAATGTTTACAAAAATAGAGTCAAACTCGGGCTTGATTTAAACATATTTTCAGTATGTTTCCAACTGCGTTAACTGGTGGGAGAATGTGTGCAGTTTCTTATTTTTCTAGAGGATGTCTGTACACCAATGTCAGCTACTTCTGAATTCTTTCATGACCCATCCTCTCATAATCCTGTCCCAAAGCCAGCAGGCAGTCAGAGAGTGTCTCCATCACGACTCAGACACATTCCTTCTCCGTCACACTGAGACACGGGGCTGGAAGATAAATGCTCCTCATAAGTCACCAATGTGACACTTCACACGGCACATCACACAGGCACAGAATCCATGCTAACAGATGGAGACCAGTAGAACAGATTTAAATTGCAGGGTCACTTCCACACTATTAACTGCAATAATGGGGAAAGGAAGCCACTTTGCATACACTTCAAGAATGTGTCATTCAAAATAAATATACACATAATGTCAGCCAGATCTAAATAAAACTCCTACCGTCAAATACAACAACAAATATTTAAATATGACATCAATCTGTGCGGTGCTTTCGGTATCATTTGGATGAGAACAAAGATTTTAAACACTATTACATTCATTACACTACCAGCTAATAAAGGGTAACCGATATAGAGATAACTATTGTGGTCTTAATTGCATTCAGTGCTCACCAGTGACAAATACATTGGGACAAAGTTGACACCACAGAAGCACAAGCCTCTTGAAAGCAATGTGTAGAGTGACACCTCCATTCATTTATCATTGCTGTGATGATGAACACACTCAGCGCTACTGCCTCCTTTATCTGAATAAACAAAACAACCAGGTGATTTTATTTTTTGTGAGTGACTGACCATGTCTATTATCATGCATGTGTTTAGTTACCATATGGAAAAGTGTGGAGCATGCCTTGTGCAGAGATGGTAAAGAATTCTGTGACTGTGCACAAACACTTACACAAGTGAAGTTACAACTCCCTATCTGTGTCCCCAGCTGTTTTGGGGTGGTGCCCTGTGACACATAAATCGGGAAGTATTTTGGGGGAGCCTGTTCAGCAAGAATAGCGCCAGCAAACCAATCTTCTAATCAGCAGAGGTCTAAGGTCATAGGCCAGAGACGGGGAAGGGGGTGAAGCCAACACTTCACTGGCCACTAAGTCTGCAGGTGGTGGTGTGCAGCGCAAAGGAAAGGGGATAGAGGAGAGGGAGAGGAGTTAATCCAATGTTAAGGGCTCATGAGTTGTCTGAGGGGACGTGCTCCTCAAAGCCCTCACTCTCCCGAACCAGCGCCCTCTCCAGGATGACTCGTCCCTCTTTGTACCGCTGACTGTCCTCAGTAGCAAACTCATAGATCCAGCCCAGCTTGCTGTTGCAGTTCTTGCAGCTAACGTCCCTCACCATGTGCCTTCCAGTGAGCATCACTCTGTCCTGCACCTCGCTATACTGGAGGTTCACCACCTGAGAGACAGGCATACAAACACATTTTGAAGCAGGGAACTATATACCGAATATGTGTATCCTGTTTGGTTTGAGACTAAATATCACAAGCAGACACTCATTTCTCTATACCTTGTTGAAGAGGAAAGCCCTGCCTGTGGCTCCTGTAAAACGTGTTGAGATAAGCTCAGACCTATTGGTCAGGATGGTGTCACAGTTGGCGCAGGAGAAGAGGCGTGTTCCACCAATGTGGTCCAAGAAGATGCGTCCCATCGTCAAATCTCTGGGAGTGACTGAACTACGGCTAAAATGTGAGACAAAAACAAGGGCAAACATTTATTGTTGGAAAGACTATAAACAGTATATAGACAGTAACATCTATACAATAATGGTTGGCCAACATTACAATGTACACTGTAAGGTATACTCTAATGTATACTGCAATAAAAATTTGAGCACTCTTAAAGATTTTACCATACTGTTTATAACATGGTAGTTACTTCTTTAAGCGTGTGAGTTTGTGAGGCTATTATGGACCATGTTGTAAATCATGGCCCATAATGCAGGACTGTTTTATGCCCACATTGGATTTTTCAGTCTGTTGGGATCTCAGTCGTCCAGGCTACGGTATATCTAGAAGTGCAAAGTCAAAGGTGGCTTCAAGTAACCACAATTAAATAAGAACCAATTGAAGTTATTTTGGTTTCTGTTTGGTTTTTTATGTCTCAAGTCACCCTCAAGCTTTCTTTTTTCTTTCTCTGTCTTAGTTTCTAACAAGGTAGTGAGGCTTTTATTTGAGCTTCACAAGGATAGAGACAGTCCTCCTGAACCAAAATATGCATTAGCTGTGAAAATTACGCACAAACAATCTGCATCTTGTAATGTGCCACACCAAATCTTAACTGCCTTTCCAGTGTGCTTACTGATGGCAGGTGCGCCATAGATTACAACACAACCAAATAGAGAAACAGAATGCAAGTAGCACAGATGACAAGGGATATGGATGTTTCTATGGGACACTAAAAAGTGATGGACACGCGGGACACCCATGTCTTACTAAAATACAAGTTTTTTTCTCTTTATTTTAATATCATGATGACATGATTTAGATATTAGCCAGTGGCAGATATCTGTTGTTAACCTAGCTTTTGCATTTTGCCTATTAGCCTGTCAATTTAAAATAATACCACAAAAAACACACCGAGCCATCACAATATTAAAATAATGAGAAAAACTTACATTTTAGCTCATTTCCCAGCACCATGTCAGTTCCTAGCCAACTTCAATAACTTTGAGAGTCACAAAAGGTCGCAAACCAAGCATGTCCCATGTGTCCATCACTTTTTTGTGTCCCCTAAAAGCATCAATGTTTGTTGTCATCTTTGCTACTTGCACTGTGTTGTGAGTGTTTGCATCTCATTTCTCTATTTGGTTGTGTTGTGAGTGTTTGCATTGCGTTTTTCTATTTGGTTGTGTTTACAGTGCACTTGTTGTCAAATTGATGAAGATGTTTTCTTAAGTTACAGTACGTTGAGCTCTCTCGGCCACCGTTCATATCACTTACCTCAACAATATCCCTTTGGTAAATACCAAATCAGAGAAGCTCATAATATTTGAGTTGACACTGTAAGAAGTGTAAATTCAACTTCACAGTCACTTTCAATTTTATTTTTTGTGCCGTTGTTCTGTCTTTGGGTTCAGTGATGACTCTGATTGACTTTGAAGCACTATTCATGTTTTAAAATAGTCTTTTCCTATGCGTAATATATGTCCTCATGACATTTTGTAATTTTTTAACCATGTCATGTTGGTGACCAATGCAGCAGAAATGTTTTTTTTTCTTTCAATTTTTTATAAAATTCTACACTACACATGTAAATTGAATGCCAATCACATAATTTGTCTTCTTAAATAAACAATTTACAAAGCAACATAAGGAAACAAAGAAGCAAGGAACAGAAATATAATAACTTAAAAGTCCCCTCCCGTCAAAATGTGTTTTTCTAATTGTTCCTCCAGTTGACTGTTTGAGCTTCACTGTGTAGAATGATGTATGTGCAGAGCTGACAGTATAAGGCTGTTTTCACAGTCATTGCTGAAAGTGTAAATTTCGTCTGTGTCAATTGAAAATACTTGAAAATGAATTGGTGATTTGTGACATCACAAATAGTTTTAATAAAAGCCAATCCTGGCCCAATATTCAGCATACACCAGTGTGATGTGAAAAGTCTCCAGTGTACATACACTGAGAATGGACTTTACAGTGAATGTGGAGACATCTTGTGTCCAGCAGTTTTAACTTGTGAAATAAAAAAATTAAAAAAGGAATATTCATATATTCTGGACCTTGTTAACGAGTGAGAAGGAATATGTGCCATTTTAAGGATTTACAAAGTAATAATTATACTTTTTTCTGCAAAAAACCCTGTCAGACACACATTAAAGAATTTATGTGTGTGCCTTAATACATTTGTGAAGAAGCCTGTTGAGCTGTTGCTGATTTCAACAAGTACTTTTTGTTCCTGACTGGCTCGTCATGAAGACAGTTGACTGTAACGGTAATTGGCAGATAGGCCGATATCACAAATCACAATTTTACTCAAGGGGCTTTACAAACTATACAGAATACAGCACCCTCGATTCAAATGAGACAAACCTCGCCTCCAAAAAAGGGCTTTTAGCAGTGAAAGAAATGTTAGAACCTCAGAAAGAGCAGCGGAGGAGGGATCTCTCTTCCAATACGGAGATAGACTGAAAAGCATATTATGTACAATTACGACGACAAAATGTAGATTAAGTGGAGATAACTACTTTTGACGAACTGAAAAAGATGGAACACATTTGCTGGTTTCCGTCGTAGTTTTGGACATTTTGGCTGAATGGTGTCGTACTGATTAACAAGGAAAAAGGAGCTAACGTTACGTTAGCCGTCCTGCTAACGGCCATATCGACAAGATAGGGACAAGCGGAACAACAACAAAACGTATATTTCTGCTTACGTTAAGATGACAGCTTCCTACCTTTTAGAACTTTGTTTCGGTGGCACAAAATGTTCCCAACGGCGATGATGTCACCGATATTTTAGGTATATTTTAGACGCACATCTGTTGTTTGCACCGTCGTCGTCGTCGTGGCTTTGTTGTTCTTTTTCAGCTGTTCCTGTCTACACTTTGCTCCGAGCAAGTATCAACATCCGGTCATGACGTAGCAGTGCGTGCTGAACGTCATAATCCTAACCGCTTTATGTGCAGTGAACGGTGCTGAATGGTGCTCCACAAGATGTCAGCAGAGCGGAAGAAACGTTCACTATCTATCTATCTATCTATCTATCTATCTATCTATCTATCTATCTATCTATCTATCTATCTATCTATCTATCT
>JBBPCS010000374.1:4205956-4220245 GCA_037974645.1 Hollardia meadi | reverse complement strand
GTGTGTGTGTGTGTGTGTGTGTGTGTGTGTGTGTGTGTGTGTGTGTGTGTGTGTGTGTGTGTGTGTGTGTGTTGAATAGAGTTGCTGTCCATGTTTAACCCTGAAGTGATCACTCAACAAGTGGATCAGACCTCATTGCAGCCCAGGTAACACACGCACATGACACACACATGTACAGTCACACACATAACTGCTGTGTAAGGATATTCCTGCACGTGTGTTTTATTTGTGTGTGTGTGTGTGTGTGTGTGTGTGTGTGTGTATTGCAGAAGCTTGTTGGAGGAAGTTGAGAAACTGTCTCTCTCCGTTTCACATCAGGTACACATTAATCCTCACATATCATTGTTGTCTACACTGACAAGGACAAGCCTCTCAAATCAAAATCAACTTTTATTTCCTCCATTTAAGATAAATGATAAACTAGCTCCTGGTTGCAATAAGACTCCAAGGCAACCTAATTGCTGCAATAAACGTTAGCACTGTATGTTTCTGCAAACCAGTGATATGTTGAAAGCTTAGGAAGATATCATATTTTGCCTAAATATACCTGATTTTGTAAGCACAAACACGCCAGATGTCTCGTTTCAAAATGTTAGCTGGCAGAAACGTGGCTGGGAACTCTCCTTACGTCTCGTTCAAGATGTCCATTTTGGTGCCACAAAGACATGTTACGCCACCACCAACCCCTCCACCTCCAGATATGTTAGGTTTCCCATTTGTAAATGAAACTAAAGCCAATACTGATATAGAGGTTTCCACTGTGGATGACGTTTGCTCAGTTTCTTTCTCATGTCTTAGCAGATGACAGACTGGAAGGTTGTGCTGCTGTTTGTCCCAGCAGATTCCATGTGTGCCTGTTCACCAGATGTAAGATTCCTTTTGTACACCAAAGTAATGTTTAATGTGGCATACGTTAGAGTTCATAAAGGATCGTGTAACTGTTTCTCTGTGCCTTAGGTTGCTGCAGAAGTTAAAGCTGTTGTGCAGGAAGTGGAAGCAGCCCTGCAGCTGTTGCAGAAAAGGGTATTGTGCTCTTTTTTTGTTAGAGATTTTTTTGTTTTGTAAAGATAGAATGCAAAAAAACCTAAAATGCTGGCTGTATGTTTACAGTTGCATCACACTTTAGTTCATGTTGCGGTATGGAGCATAAATCATCAACAGGACAGGTGAGTGTTTTGAATTTTGGGTATTAAAAAGCGAGAAAACTAACTTAAATAAACTCCATTTACTCATTTACGCTGCTTGCTTTGTTATCTTGTAGCAGGTGTGAGTGTATGAGAGATAAAATCATCAACCAGCGACTACATAAAGCAACTCTTCTGAAAACACTGCAGGTAAACTACGTGGAAAGAAACTGAATTTGTGTGCTTGTGGCTCACGCTCATCTGAATCACGTTCTATGTGTCACGTTTTCAGGACTCTCTAAGTGATGTCTTGAAAAATCCAAAGTGGCACAGCAAAAAGGCAGACTTCACTGCTGTGCTGCAGTCTGCCCCACTCATCTTTGAACAAATCTCTGTGAGTAAAGATCTATTTCCAGACGTCAGCTGTAATCAACAATTCTGTAACTGTAAATTATACAGCCGGCCTTCCTGTAACAATGCACGAAAGACCCTTGAAATGGCTAATGTGTTACTAGAATACATCATGTGTTTCTTTGCAGGAGAGCACATGGTCTGACCCGGACCAATTAGCTTTTCAGCTATGGGGGAGCCTGGTAAGTTCTTATAAATCAAATCCCTGAATGACAATTAAATGTACTGTATGTATAGATTAGGCTGTCTTCAACATTGATCCGTATGTTGTTCTGACCCTGGGTCTCAGCTATAAAATAAGCCAGTATGGAAGGGTCGCCATAATCCCCCAAAGCAAAAGTAAGACGGAGCAATGACTACAGCGATTAGGTTTATTTCCCTGACAAGAGATAAGAGATGTACTAAAAGATTAATTCAATGAGACTATACAGGATGACTACCTCCAGCTTTGATCATACTAGATCTATATGCTGATACACGGATTGCGTAATCCATACTGTTTCACACCGTGTGGTCATTGGCTGAGCGGAGTGGTCCCACTTCAACCTAAAATCTTAACCAATCACGACTTTCCTCCTCCAGCTACAGCCGTCGACAGGTCAGCCAGAGGCCATGGATGGCAGCGTCATTAGTATTCCTTGCCCTACCCAGGTGAGGCATGCCATCCCATAATGCAATCAATTTAAAGTCTTCCAGTCTTGATGCAAACATGTTATAGAGGAATGCTTCACAAACCTCACAAACGTTCAACCTGATATCAAGGTTTTGATCTCTCATCCCAGGACCGACCTTTCCTGCGGACACAGAAAAACTCCCCCTCTGAAAGCGAGGGGGAAGCCTCCGCACTACTAGATCCTGTAAGTCTTTCAAGTCAACCCCAGTGCTACAGTGTAGAATCACAGCACATACAGTTCAACTTATGTTAAAGTACTGCATGTTTACAGGTTATGGGCACAGAGATGCCTTGCACAGACCGAAGTCCATCTCCTACTACACCCACCACAGGTAAAATATGTATATTTTTAGCTTGTATTCTGTTTATATATTTTGGGAAGCGTAGTTCAGTCCAACCAAGCTCAACCACTTCATTCTCTGTGTAGTTCATGAACTCAGACCTGGAGATATCAAAGTGGTGGCAGCAGTCGGCGACTCTCTGACTGTGAGTGTTTCCCTCCTCCTACTTTTTTTTTTTTTTTTTTGCTGTAGTCTAAATTTATAGCTAAAATCATATTAACCCCCATAAATAGATTAAGACCAGATGTACAGTGTAAGAACAGGAGTAATAAATTGCAGATATTTCTTCTGGATTACTAAATTGTTCCTCCGGTTCTACATGATCTTACTATCTCAGATGTTTTCTACAGGCAGCCAATGGTGTGGGCGCAAAGGCAGACAACATTCTGTTAGTGATTAATGAGTACAGAGGACTGTCATGGAGGTAAGATAAGCTAAAAGGGCACCTTTGTTGAAATTTTGATTGGGTGGGAAAATACTTCAACAGTTTATTTGGTAATTTTGTGAGCTGCGTTTAAAACTAACAAGCTGTTTCTTCATTTTTTCAGCATTGGTGGTGATGAAAACATCACCACTGTGACAACTCTGCCAAGTATGTTTGTCCCTTTTTTTAAAATATTTTATTAAAACTGTAGCAGCATTGCCTAAAATAAAATAAAATAAAAATGCTTATCTTATGAAATATCAGATGTCCATCATTGGCCAAACGTAACACCGATCTATGTTTATGATTTCTTATCACCGTCATTATAGGCCTCACTGTTTAGATGTCAGACAGACCTGAATCAACTAAATATTTTCAGATGCCTTCAATAATCAATATTAAGATGCCACATCTTCAATATATGTGTGAAATGTGAAATTAAATTCACAAATTTATCAGGAACGGTAAATTACACACACTTTTAACTAAAAGAAAAAAAGCTAGTAAGTGGACTTTGAGTTTGAGTTACTTCTATGATTGTCTCAATATGTTTGCTGTTTGTTGGAAATAAAAATTCTGAATTCCATGGTTTAAATGACAGTATCCACTACAAAATTAACTATTAAGCAAATTTCTATTTTATTTTTTTTTCTGACTCTCCGTGTCTTTGTGGTCTGCAGACATCCTGAGGGAGTTTAACCCCTCCCTGACCGGCTTCTCAGAGGGAATAGGTAAACAGGACTCTCCTAAAGCCTTCCTCAATCAGGCCGTGGCAGGAGCAAAGAGTGGGTCAGTCGTGTTCTTCACCTTTTCGAATAACAATACATAAAACCGTAGCAGAACTTAGGGCACACCAGAACAAAGAATTTGCACTCCTTCAAATTGTCACCATCCAAACTTATTTCTATTTTCAGTGACATGGTACGACAGGTGCGCATCCTAGTGGACAAAATGAAAAATAATACGGTAAGTCAGTGGTGAACTAAACATATAAAGATGTGCTCTCATGTAACCTTTGTCTCAGTTTTATGTTCACAATCACCAATTTAAGAGCAGATTTACCTCGTATCTCCTTTACAGCGCATTGATTTCCACAATGACTGGAAAGTGATCACCATGTTTATTGGCGGCAACGACATCTGTGACTTCTGCACAGACAGCGTGAGCACTCTTACAGTTTATTTCTTAAGACTTTCGCAATGACGTCATATTTTGTATGATCGTAGAACTGCCTTGGAGGACAAAAATATGGATTTAGGATCTGCTGACATTAATATCATATGGAAAACCAATTTGTTTTATGGCTGAAACTTGCAATTATGATTTTTTTATCAATTAATCTGCCTATTTTTGTTTTATAACTCAATTAATTGATTAATAGTTTTTTTTAAAAATAGTGAAAAGGGCCCATCAATATTCTCCAGAGCTGAAAGTGACACATTCAAGTTACAAACAGCCCAAAACTTTCATAAAAGATAAATAAAACCAGCAAGTCTCAACATTTACGAAACTGGCACAATCAATGTTTTTTGATTAATCAAAGCAAAAATCAAATGATTAATCAATTATCATATTAGATTTCAATTTGTTTATTTACGCACACACATGCTCCATTCCATGCTTTGTGTCTTGTGTATTAGTGTGAAACCTTTGTTTCCACAGATCTTTTTCTCACCCAGGAATGTGGTCAGCCGTATCCAACAAGCTCTGGACATCCTCCACAATGAAGTATGTTTTCATCTTTATGCACCACCGTACAACCTCACTGCACGTGAGCAAGTTATAAACACACAGACACTCGACAAGCTTTTGGTTTTGTATTATCCAGGTGCCTCGTGCCATCGTCAATCTGGTGGAGCTGTTAAACATTGTACCGCTGCGTGATCTGCACAATGATAAAACTCTGGGCTGTCCCACCTGGTTTGTAAGGTCAGTGATTTCTGCTTGTGTTAAGATGAACAGTTTGACCAAACCAAACAAAAAAAAACCAACCAAACCGATCAAGTCATTGTTTAACAGTTTTGATGTTTATGCTTCAGTTTGGTTTGCCCCTGCATACTGAAGCCTAAAGAGGGATCCGCTGAACTCCAGAAGGTCAATGACTTCAATAAGGCCTATCAGGTAAAAGACTAAGGGGTACTTAGATGAAGAGTTTTTTTTGGATATATTCTTAAGCACAAAGGCTACTCTTAATTTTAATCTTTAATCTTAAATTGATTTTGAGAACTTTAACTTAATTTAACATGTAAAAAAAAAAAAGTAAATAATTGCCACAGTCAAACACTTTTCGTCTTTATCTTTTGGCTGTCTTTCCGTCCAGCATGCTATGAGAGAGCTGATTGACTCTGGGCGGTATGACACACACAACAACTTCACTGTGATACTGCAGCCCTTCATGAGGGAAGTTTACCTTCCCAGGTTAGAGGTAAGAGCTGACACACCTGAGACATTAACGGCCTTTTTCCTGTATTCATTCATTTGAGTGTTATTTCAAATTTCATCCCTCCTGTCCATTCTTTTTAAAGGATGGCCGGCCTGATCGCTCGTACTTTTCACCCGACTGTTTTCATCTCAGCCAGAGAGCTCACACTCTCATGGCTCGTGCTCTTTGGAACAACATGGTAGGATTTGCTTAATGAGAAGCCGTTTCCTACATTTGGATTTCGGCATGTGTGTTTTTTTATTTCTCTTATAATGATCCAAAAATAAAACACTGACTTTAACAATCTCTTAGTTAGAGCCAGTGGGCAACAAGACTTTTACACAAGACTTTGAAGCTGGCATTGATTTGAAGTGTCCCTCTGAGGTAAATATACAGTATGTCCCACAATTTATGACAAATATACATTATGTGTTGTTGTTTTTATCGTGTTTGTTTATTAATGTGTTTCTGGTTGTTTCTTATTAGACCCACCCATTTTTTAGGACTGCTGTCAACAGCAACTACACCTTTCCAGGCCCTCCGCCCACCCCTGCTCCTTCTACAGTAGGTCCTAGTTTCTGTCTTTCATACACAGCACGACATTACAGTGGCAAGTAATTATTATTGATCTATAATTAGTTTTAAATGCCTAAAATAAGTCTCCTGTCATTCTTCAGAACTGGGGCAGTGACTTTTCCTGTATTAATACAGCTCCGTCCATTTCTGTGCCCACTTCAGGTAAGTGATCAAATTGTTTGCTTCGGTTAAATATGACCTAAAGGGAAATAGAAAGGTTAGATGATGTAAAATATGCTCATGTTGATCTTCTGTTAGCTCACAGGTTACGGCCAGCAGACGTCAAAGTGGTGGCGGCTCTGGGAGACTCTATAACGGTGAGTTGGTACACAAGAATGTGACTGAGGATTTTCCTTAGTATATAATATTCCTCTAAATAGTTTGATAAAAAGATCTTAACTGTGGCATCTTACACGCCTCACTGAATGTACTTATTTCTCCTTGTTTTAATTATTTTTTCTTTTTGATTTCTCTCTTTTCCTTTTCTTCCTTTATAAGCACATTTCTGTGCCAACTCAATTACATTTGCTTGCGCTCTTGCTAATAAACTAAAACAATTAGATGCCATCCCATTATTATGGATGCCTATTCCTTCATAATTAGTGTAACAAATGATGTAATTATAATACTCACAGATGAAATTGATTTCTTTGGGCAAGCAGTAAGAATGTAATAGGTTTTTTTTCTTTATTTCATACTTTTAGAGTCTCCGCTAGATTTAGGAATGAAGTTGTTACCCTTCACTTCTCTAGGTACCTATAAACCAAGCTAATGTACAAGCTGAGAGAACATTATCAATTTAATGGGTCAGAGAGAGAAACAGAGGGAGAAAAAAGCGTACATGGAAGTGATTGAATAGTATAACCATCTTTCTCTGCATGTAGACTGGCTTTGGTGCGAAAGCAAAGAATCTGCTGCAGCTAAAAATTGAGTACAAAGGGGTGTCATGGAGGTGAGAGATGGCACACAAACTATATACACAACACATTTGTGTACAATGCATTTTGATCATTTCATTCATTGTTGTTTTTTTCCATTAACAAGCATTGGAGGAGACAAATCTCTAGCGACTGTCACAACATTACCCAGTGAGTCCCAAGCCTCATTTGTCCCTTAGCTTTCTGGACATGTAATGCACATTAGCACCACTAGATGGCAGAATTGGACCGTAACAAAACAAGTGATCTAGCCTCTTGAAATTTCCCTACTTTTGTTTACATCAGATATCCTCAAGAAGTTCAATCCTAACATCAAAGGAATGTCAAAGGGACAAGGAAAATGGCAGATTGGTTTCAACATGGCTGTATCAGGAGCTAAAATATCGTGAGTTCGAATGGTTGTCAGGTTCGAATGGTTCACTTTCATTTTTTTTTTCTTGTGTTTTAAGCATTTCGTGCAAAATCTCTCATTTCACACAGAGGAATCCCAGGGCAGGTCCGGCGCCTGATTGACACCATGAAAACTGACTCTGTAAGTTTAATGTATAGGCCTACTCATTGAAATTATATTTTAATGTGCAAACATGTCCTCAAATGTTCCATCTCTTTTGTTCTGATTCTTTCTCCGTCCTCTTAGACGGTGGATTTTGAGAATGACTGGAAGCTGGTGACCCTTTTCATTGGAGGCAATGACCTGTGTCAGTACTGCAATGACCGTGTGAGTTGCTGTAATAAGTCGTCACAGCAAATTCAGGATGATCCATCGGATCGGGGCCGTTTTCACTGAAGACAGTCCCCTACCATAGCACAGTGGTAAAAAACGTCCCGTAGTGTTGGGTGATGCCTGATGTATAGAGCCGTCTCATGATATCACTCTCCAAATGGGACCACTCACTAGAGCAGAATAATAAAGCTTTGTGAGCAGCCCTCCCCTAATTGTTTTATTGTGTCAGAGTAAGATGAGAGCAGACATGGTTTCTCTTCAATGAGCACATTCTGTCACTTCACCCCTCCAACACAAAACAACCCCCCCCCCATCTCTCTCCTCTATCTCAGAACAGGGGGCACAGTGACAGGCCTTGTTCTCTAAGAGGCATAAACAACACAGAGGTCAACCCAGACTCTCTTCATCCTGTCTCTGTCTCCCTCCCTCCTTCTCCTTTCTCATTTTGCCTCCATTTCCTTTTTTCTCTCTCTCTCGCAGCTCTCTCCATTATGCTCCTCGCGCTCCACTGACAGGGAAGTCTCTCTTTTAATGCGTGTTCTTTGAAGCAGAATATCAAAGTACAGCATCAATTTAAGATGAGCTCCGAGACTGTGGTTGTGACAGCTTATAGGGTTAGTTGTTGCTCGTCGTACGCTCATGCATGTTGCATGGCGTCGGCTCTTTTGGTTGATATGTGCTTTTAGCTACAAACCTGGCCAGTTTTCCTGAAATGTACCTTAATTATCCTGCTTTTCAGCTGTTCTGAATAAAATAGCACAAGGATACATGGTTTAATAAAAAGTAAAAGTTGTACATTGCATGTAATCTTATTATTCTTTTGGTCTCCAAACTACAGGCCTCTTTGTCACCTCAGAACTACAGCCATCATATGATGACAAGCTTGGATATGCTTTACAAAGAGGTAAAATTATGTTATCTACTAAAAAGTATTAGTTGATCAATCAAAAAATAACATATACTACATAACAATACTAAGAAATGACCAAAAAAAATGGTCAGTTTTCGCTCCCAGATTAAATAGTTTCACATTTTATTCCCTCAAATTATCATTGATGAAAAGATTGACTCTGTGAAACAGCATGAAGATAATTTTTTCTTGCTTTCTGGCTGTAGGTTCCCAGGACGATTGTCAACGTCTTGGAGATCTTGGAAATTGAAGGCCTTCGCAGGATCAAAAGGGATAGTCTTGGGTGTAGCGTGTTACAAAAGTACGCTCAGCGATCCCATCCATGCCAAGTCAATCCTACAAGAATCAGGACCACTGAGTTTAAGGCTCCTTTGATTCACCAGTTCTCTTAATATTGATCTAATAACAAATCATCAACAAATATATGAAATTTTACTCATTAAAGAATACTTTATCCCTGAATCAATGACAAATCTAATTCTTCTATCAGTGAGTGATGATTATAAGCGTTTTGTCCAAAATCAGCTGTTTATTTCCCCCTTGGCTCCTCAGGTATGT
Organism: Hollardia meadi; assembly: GCA_037974645.1. Taxonomy (NCBI): domain Eukaryota; kingdom Metazoa; phylum Chordata; class Actinopteri; order Tetraodontiformes; family Triacanthodidae; genus Hollardia; species Hollardia meadi. The sequence continues at coordinate 4,211,144 of JBBPCS010000374.1, read as the reverse complement.
CTGCCCGTGCTTCTTGTTAGCAGGAGAGAATTCCCCAGAGCTGGCTGAAATAAAACGGATCAATCGGGAACTGCAGGTTAGCAGACAGGAACAGTGAGGCCACAACTATGTGACCGACATCTAGTCACTAAAAAAATGAGTTTTGCTTGTTGTTATTTCACTTAGGTGTTTGACCTTCACTGCGCAGAATGGTGTATGTGCATTTGAAGGTTTGACACTAGAAGGCGGTTTTCACATTCAGCTGCTGAACGGGGAAAGTTTTTCTGTGCTCACCTTAAATCTGAATTTAACTTGAAACCTTTCAGTGTCGTTTGAAGTGAAAATATTTGCATTTTCATAGATTCTGGATTTTTTTTCAGTGAGTACTTGTGGTCTTTCTTTCAGATTGAAACGGAAAGATTGGCATACGGAGGCCGCTACGATGACAGAGAGGACTTTGCTGTGGTTGTGCAGCCCTTTTTTAAGAACACCATCGTCCCTTTGAATGCTGTATGCCCTCCGTGTACCCCTGATCCTCCACTGTGCTCTACATATTTATTTAGCCCTTTTCACAAACACTGATGTATAATTTCTTTTCCAGGACAGCACACCTGACACCACCTACTTCTCTGAGGACTGTTTCCACTTCAGTGAACGGGGACATGCTGACATGGCTGCAGCTCTGTGGAATAACATGGTGAGTCTGGCAAGGTGAACAGTTAAAGGGTAACTGTTTTACAGGGGAAGGTTTTTTTTTCCACATCCCACTGCAATTCAGCCATGGACTGGGCAAAGATGTCCTCTGTTTTGTCTCTAGTTGGAGCCGGTGGGTAAAAAACAGACATACAACAATTTCACAAATTCCAGGGATAACATCAAGTGCCCCACTGAGGTAAGAAAGCTGCCACACAAGCACTTCCCACTGTCACATTTCTACATTTGTGATTTATGTGTACAATTTGTGCGTGATGACATGGATAGTTCATGAAAGTGGGTGTGACTAAGTTGAAGGCCTTGACTATTGTGTGTTCCAGGAGCATCCTTACATCTTCACAAAGGTAAACAGCTTCCCCATTTCGCCCACGACAACAGCACCCAAAACAGACAGCACAGCTTTCCCTCACAGCTCCACCACCACCACCACCCCTACCACCCCTACCACCACCACCCCTACCAACCCTACCACCACTACCACAAAGACCACGATGCACAGCACAGACGTGCCTCTCAACTCCGATTGCACAAATTATGTGCCAGTATGGCTCGCTGCTGTGCTGGCTGTAACGGGTCTTCTGATTGGCTGGGGTGTCACCTGGCTCCTCCTCTCCTGCAGAGCTAAGAGAAACAAGAGGCTGATGACGTCTGCGGTGGAGATGAAGGGCACTGTGTTTTAAAGTGCTATACTTACTGGACTATTCAAGGGGAAATTAAAGAGCCACACCTACAAAACAACATTGTGATATTTGAAGTAGTTGTAGAAAGCATGTTGTTTGTGGTGATAATAAGGAAGTTTTCAAAATAAGACATGATAAGATAGCCATGTCTGCTTTGACTAGAGAAGTTAACTATTGTCTTGAACCTCAGAAAAATATTTCTGGATAGAGAAGTGGAAAAGTTACACCAGTCTTTACTTAAGGAAACAGCTCACTGCATTCAAAACTTACTTAAAGTGTCAAAACAATTGCAAGCTGTTTTTAAATGTTGTAGCTGGTCTAACAACTTGATGGGACAATTCAATCATCTGCAAATAAGGACTTCAATTAGTGAGTGTGCATTACCTTATTACTGTTGTTATATATTCAATTTTATCAAAATGAAAATGTATTTAGATTTAGTAGTTTTAAGATAAAAGTTGTGGAGTAAAATACACAATACTTACCTCAAAACCTAATCTTTTAAATACTTGAATTAAATATCCTTACTCTTTCTGTATGTAACACCAATAGACTCTTTGTAGATGTAAATATGAATTTAACAATGTGTGGCCATTTTGCCTGATCTTAATGCCTTGTATTCTAACAAAATGTTGGTTATTTGGAATAAATAATTTGTAGTGTGACTGCCCTAAGTGACATCATCACCAATGGTATGTATTTAAGCAACCCAGGAAATATCACCATATTATAAATTACTCAAAACCACCCATGCATGCCCCAATGGTTCTGCTTGGAGCACAGCACACATCAGCGCATATGTATTACCTTAATCATTACCGCCAATGAGATAGCCTACTCATATAACATAAAAGGGGTTATTTTATGACCTCCTTACAGTGATGAAAGCCACCGACTGCTTCTATTAATTATGTCACAAGCATACAGTGGTGGAAAGTACATTTACGTGCAAAGAACTGGGGTACAGTTTGGAGGAATTTGGAGCATACCTATCTTGAGTATTTTCATTTTGTGCTATTTTATAATTCTACATTTCAGAGGAAAATATTGTGCTACATTTATTTGACAGCTGAATTTACAAACAAAACATGATTACTGTATAAAATATAATGTATTGGTACAGAATGGTACAAAATAATTAAAATTAGCTCCACCTGAACAGGTTACAGCATTAAAATAGGCCTCATTATTTACACGTTTACACATCAGTAATGATAATTCAATAATATCTTACAGGAGGGACTCAGTACAATTTGCTGGTAATACTTAGTACTGTAGTAAGATTTTAAGTGTTTGACTTTTATATGTAAATTACTATTTCCACATTATTGAATGGCAATCTTACTACTTTTTCCCAACACTGCAAATATAAACACAAATTGTGACTATGTTTTAGATCAGTTCAAAAATAATAACGCGCATGCTGGATGGAATTTGCCATCCTAATCAACATATATACTCCTTTTAATAAAGATGGTTAATGTAACGTAACTGTTTTCTTGACAACGGCGCCTCCTGGTGTCAGTAGGGAGAATCGAACTGCCCAACATTGTACCTCATCAGTTTGAAGATGGCGGAGGGTGAATTGAACGTTGACAGCCTCATCTCTCGGCTTCTGGAAGGTGAACAATTTCTACACAGTCTCTCGTGTTACACAAAATCTGCTGTTCGTGTCCACTGTGACTGGCGTGTGATTTATTCTATAACTGCCGCGGTTGCCTCAGAAAACGCAGGAAATGTGTTAGCAAGTCGGGCTAACGTCAGCCACTCGTAACGGTGTATCTCCGGCTAGCTTTGGCTAACGTTGCTGTTAGCTGGCCGTGTTTATAAACACCGTAGCGGTGGACGCCTACATGTCTTAGTTTCCGCAGTAATCATTACGTGACTCTTGCCAAGTAGTTTTATTTGTGTCATGGTCCTTACTTTTGCATGTAATTAACTTTGTGCTTGTGGTTTTCTTTTTACTGTATTCTTGCTCATATTTTCCAATTTATGTGCGGTTGGTGTGTGTCGAGCAGAAGGGTCTGGGATATTTGTCCTTTGCGTTATAACATTAAAATGGAAGCCTGGATCATGTGCCAGGGCTCTAACGACTGTAACTGTTACATAGGTTAGATTAATATTTGCTAACCGTATAAACACCGATTTTCACCAGCGCCCTGTCCTTGACACGGTTAAGTTTAGCTTCACATCCGCGCTGCTCTTAAGTTTGTCATGTGATATATACTGTTACATTATTGTTAAGGGGAATCTTTTGACAGATGGATAAGCTATTAAAGCACTAATATATGTGTAACCCTTTCATCTGATATTAGATGTCTTTATAGCTACATGCTAGACACATTTGAGTTGTAAGGTAGTTTGATTGTTTTGAAGTCATTTTAACCTCTGCAGCTTTGTCCTTTCTGGGGTTGTAGTTGTTTTAATCTAGTTAATCTATTGTAGTTTTAATCTGCAGGTTGCTGTGATACAGTACACTCATGTATATTGGGCACACGACACGCCTGTACTATATTGGTACAAGTGAATAATAAAAACAGATTAAAGACATTGCAAGGACATATAGATAGATTTGTTGGAACAAATACTGTGTGTCTGACCTGTCCCCAAAAATGTTCATATCTACAGTCTAAGGTCTAAGGTGCCATCTTGTGTTGTCATACTTGAAAATGTGATAGTGTACTCTCATGCTTTCATACTTGTTAAATAAAAGGAATTGTTGTCAGTATGTGAGGATCAGGTTTTGGATTTGGCAGAGATTGGGATGTGCTAAAACCCATTTGTGTTGGCCGTCCACCTGCTCAAGAGAAGGCGGGGAGTTCTCTGTTCCCCTGTGAGAAATCCTTTGAGTCAGACTGGTCCACTAAGGCAAATTCAGCTGTCCTTGGCATACTTTCCACCAGTATCTGTGACCGTTGGAGGGATGAGCAACTGTGCCAGCACTGAAATGTGAAGATTTGTTATTTATAGTTGTTGCTGTAAAAATATTGCTGCACTTGTGTTTCTCATAGTTTCATTTTTATGTTAAAGGAACAGTTCAGCTAAAACTGAAAAGTCATTAGTTGGGTGAAATTTTTTAGTCCTCAAAGCATTTCTGGAGCTTCACAGCAAAACAGCGTGGCAGCAGTCTCCTAAACAACTGAGGAAGCTGGGGACTTGTTTTAAAATGTAAGCCTTGAATTCTTCAAATTTGGCACAAACATCCAACTGGACTCGAGCATAAATTAATTTAGTGGTCAAAGGCAAAGTGGTAATTTTAGTTACTGATTACATTAGTGTGGATCAGTCCAGGTTTTCAGCCACAAGACCTTAAAACACTGATTGTAAAGGGTTTAGTGGAAATACCTATGACAATGCCAAATTGGTTTGTACCTTTCATTAATACAGGTGTTTATTTTCCCAGTATTCAGCTCTGGGTTTATGTGTCTGATTTGATAAAGGCAGGAAATGACTGCCTCCAAAATTATTTCAGTTTTTTTTTGTAGATATGATATAGCTCTAGATGTAACAAAACTACTCTTGGTCTTAAACACATGCACAGATTTTTGCAGATATTTTCTGATGTTCAGCACAGAGTTAACATATCAAGACACTAGAAATTCTCTTGTGTTAACTTTCTAAACGACAATTCGAAAGGCCTTGAGGCTTTATTTTGCATCCCAACATTACATAATAGCTCACTGTATCTTTTGCTGCTGCTGAAAATTCAGTCTTGGGGAAAAGCCAAGTGTCAATGAGAATGCTTATTCATTGGAATTAAAACTTATGGAACACGTTGTTGCTTTCTCCAGACACGCGTATAGTCATAAAATCTC
>JBBPCS010000374.1:4192896-4205856 GCA_037974645.1 Hollardia meadi | reverse complement strand
AATGCCTCATGTGCTTCCCAGGGAGTGCTGAGAGCATTGTAAACAATGCCGTCAGAGCGCGCTCTGCTGGACAAACTGTGTAATGACACCATTTCTAAATCGGTCTTTGATTTTGTTGATATTGAGCTTCAGGTGATTGTCGTTGCACCATGTGACCAAGCTCTCTATCAGTTACTACACATATTATATGAGTCTGGACAGACATGGATGTAAACTGCAACTTCACTGGTGCATGAAGGCATACAACCGTGAGGCTGTATCATTAAAAGAGCATCTTTTAATGATCTTTCTGTCTGCATCACCACTCCTTGTAGTATTTATTTTTCTTCTGCTCAACTATCTTAAATTCTTTCATTGTTTTCCTCTCTATGTAGTTGCTTTCTCTAATAATTTTATGTTGAGCAGCCTGTCCTTGTGACTGCACTTAGAACAAATAGTCCTACTAACATCTTGTCTTTGCTTTTGCCTCACACATCTTTTTAGGTGATATCCACGGGCAGTACACAGATCTACTAAGGCTGTTTGAATACGGTGGCTTCCCTCCAGAGGCAAACTACCTTTTCCTGGGTGACTATGTGGACAGAGGGAAACAGTCCCTGGAAACCATCTGTCTTCTGTTGGCCTACAAGATCAAATATCCAGAGAACTTTTTCCTGCTCAGGGGCAACCATGAGTGCGCTTCCATCAACCGCATCTATGGGTTCTACGATGAGTGTGAGTAGAATTAAAATCCCCCACACATGTAGAGACCAACAGCCCTGAAGTACATATTTATAGTTTGGTTCTAATAATGTGTGTTAATGTGTTCCACCAGGCAAGCGCAGGTTCAACATAAAGCTGTGGAAGACCTTCACTGACTGCTTTAACTGCCTCCCTATTGCTGCTATCATTGATGAGAAGATCTTCTGCTGCCATGGAGGTAAGAGAACTGCTGACACATATTTCGTCCCTGTGTCCCAAATGTAAACTGGAACTTTTATGTCCTCTTGTGCAAAATATATTCATGGCAAAGCCAATGAAAGGTAACATGGTCTATGTTCCTTTTCAGGGCTATCACCTGATTTGCAGTCAATGGAGCAGATTCGCAGGATCATGAGGCCAACAGATGTGCCTGATACAGGTACTGTGTTTCTGCACATACTTACTGAACACGTTCACTTCCTCTGGATATCTCTCTGAAATTCCAAGTTTACTTTTAAATGACAACACCCAGCCTCTCTCTCTCTTCCTGAATGAATGGATATTACATCAGCGGACCTTCTGTGTTGCATCAGCAAAGTCAGCTGGATCTTTAGCATCCTACCCACTCCCAGTTGCCTGTCCACACTCTCCCTTCAGCTCTTTGATGATTTTTGTGTTCTTTATCTCCATCTCCTCTGTGTTTGTCTCTCAGGCCTGCTGTGTGACCTGTTGTGGTCAGACCCAGATAAGGATGTACAAGGTTGGGGAGAGAACGACCGTGGGGTCTCCTTCACCTTCGGGGCAGATGTTGTCAGCAAGTTCCTGAACCGCCATGACCTGGACCTCATCTGCAGAGCCCACCAGGTGATAAAGAAGGGAATCAAGGTGGAGAGCCTGAATATGTAGTGTAAATGCAGAAGGTATGGCAAGCAAATTGATCTTGTAGGGTTATTTTTCCTTAGAGACTTAGAATCGGTTGGCCGTGCACTTTCACAATAGCTGACCTCCATTAGTTTGTGTCTCTTTGGTACAAGTAATTACTGTGGCTGATGCAATGGCACCTAAACCACATATTAATAGACCTTGTGCAGCAGTGTAGCTCCCAGTTTCCTGCTCCTACTTCATCTCTTTTTTTCCCTATGCATAATTCATTATCATTTAATTTAGCACACAGTTATTATCTGTTTTTTGCTGACGTGAAATGGTATTAATTGATTGAACAACCAACACAGGATTATTGGCCCTGGCTATTTCAGCCCTGTGTTGGGCGTTTCGTTTTGATTCAGGTGTAGGTGGTTTGTACACTCAACCTTGATAGCAATGTTGGATTGCGAAACTAGCTGAAGATCTGTTTCTTGGTATTGATCGCTGTAGGCGGTGGAATAATGTCACGTGGTTTCTCGTAGGTTGTGGAGGATGGATATGAGTTCTTTGCCAAACGCCAACTGGTCACACTTTTCTCTGCTCCAAACTACTGCGGGGAGTTTGACAATGCAGGCGGCATGATGAGCGTTGACGAATCTCTCATGTGCTCCTTCCAGGTAGTGTAAAAACTAAAGGGACACATTGACATTCAACACATTATCTCAGAAAGGCTCACACATGCATCTTCTCTCTCTGTGTTTGTGTTTTATTATTTAAAGATCCTAAAGCCCTCAGAGAAGAAGGCCAAGTACCAGTATGGCGGTGTAAACTCTGGTCGGCCAGTTACCCCACCCCGCACCGCCCAAGCCCCCAAGAAGAGGTGAACGTGCAGCCTTGTCTCTTTCCCCTCCTTCTCACCTTGTCCATCCCCAGTCTGCCATTACGGCAACCCCTGTAACTCCCCTGTATAGTGAAGATACAGGGCTTATCTAATTGCCCAAATCCTTCTCCTCTTTCTTCCCCACTCACCCACTCCCTCCCCAACTCCACTGACAGCTCTTTTCTTAATGTGTATGTGTACATAAATTTGCTGTGACCAATCGGGGTTTTTTTGTTTTTTTTTGCCTGTTTGTTGGTATTTTTGATATGATTAACAGATAACCTTTTTTGTGGTTTTACTTCCAATGCCATTTGAGGTTTTCTGAGGTTCTGTGTCATGAAAGCAAATGCCTTCTCTATGTAGAAGGACAAAGTGACTGAGTTAGATTAATTCTTGTTTAGAAAGAAAAACACAGGATAGATTGAACATTGTTTTGCCTTGACCTCCCTAAAAAGCGGAGAGAATCCTTGCAACGTGTTTCAATGAGACTTTGGTTTCTGTGCAATGCAAAATCAGTTGACACAAATAGCATTTTTCATATTTCAGTATGACAGTTAAAACACTTTATAGCATATGCGGTGAACTTTTGGTTGTTATGCACGTTATGTATTTAACCATTGAAAAAGTAGACCTCTCCATGAGTAGCGAAGAATGTGAAGAGACCGGCGTGAATGAAATATGGAGGCTGAATCAGAAGCTGCTGGCAGTGGGCTCTACCCAGACACAACGCCCTCTGGGCATCGGTTCCTCCGCTCCATTATGCCTCCCTGTGCCTCAACTCCACACCCACACAAAAACATGTCGCTTCTCATACAGAGCTGGCATTTTTTGTTATTTGTTCTCATCAACATTATTTCCCACATATGATCCTAATGACTTTGTGAAAGATGTTGGGAGATTTTTTTTCGGCTTGCGCCAATGGAAAGTTAAGTCCTTGCACAAGCATTTAAATAATAGGAGTCACTTAATGTCAGTATTTTATCTGCAGAAATACTGGATTAATGGTGCATTGAAAGTGCTTAATAAAACTGTCCTTTCCTAGCCTTTGTATGAAGAAGCAGATGGTTGCAAGTTTGCAAGCATCTAACTTACCTAAATAAGCCCGTACAGTGTTAAATAATTAAAATAAATAGAAAAGGAAGCTTCACAAAATGCTCCACAGTATATAAATTGTTGAGCGCTGGGTTTATAGTGTACACACAACAAACATAATGAATGAAGTTTGCTCTTGAAAGCTTTTAAAATAAAATGCCAGCTATTCTCCTTTCACATCGCTCAATCTGTTGTGGTACAGAGTAAGAGAACTGGTGGAGTCAGGAGTGGGTGGCAGGACCAGGCCGTTTTGCTATGTGATAGTGATGCCACCTGGTGTATGTATTTCAAACTAGACGGCTCAGGATGGGCTTTCATTACTTGGCCAGTACAAAATGTGTCATTTACCACTAGGAGGTACTTCTGTTCGACTGATCAGCAATTATCCTGGTTTGCAGTTAACTTCAGTCTACTGCAAATGAGATGCAGTTGACCCTTTGTGGAGAACAATTGCCTCGTTTCTTTTCTTTCCTTTTCTTTTGCTCTTTGTGGTATTATTCTTTCTGTTGTAATTCTGTGTTCTCTACACACATTGTTTACTTTTTATTCACTTAATTTATTTCCTAATAATGATAAGAAGAAAACAATTACGCGTTACCAAAAGCTGTTTTGCAATTTGTACAAGTTTGTTTGAAAGTCCATAAATTCAATTAAAATGGATGGAAACCAAAAATGTCATCATGTCTGTTTTTACTGTTGTCTTGCATGGCTCTGTACTGTCAAGAATGTTGAGACATTGTAAAGCTACCATTCCCTCTACACGTATTAGCCTTAACGTATGACTGACACTTAACATTGTTCTATTGGCTAGAAGAAGAAAAGGCACACACAGGTTAAGTGGTTGTGCAAATTTATTCACAGTTAAAAAGATCATACTCGGCTTTAAGGTTGTGGAACTTATTGAAAAGCACAGGAACAGGATTATTTTTCCAGAAGATCAGAAGCAGGAGGAAACATGGAGCTCCCGGGTGGAGGTGGGATAAGATCCAAGCAAAGACGATCCACAGCCCCACTTGTAGAAAGAGGAGAGTGAAGTAGATAATTATGCTCTGTGTGCTGACTGTGGAGTTGGCCTGAGGACAGTTTTGAATTGTTTAACATGTATTTATGATTCCTGCAGTAAAACGGGTTATCATTTCTGTTAATTTTAAGCACATGTGAACCAAGAACCTGTCTTGTCTAACCTGTACATCCGCTGCGTCGGCCATCTTAATATTATCACTGTCATCAGACCTCAGGGAGTAGGGGGTTTGACAGGAGGCAGCCCTCCATTTCTTCTTTCTGTGCCTTCGTGGCTGTGGTTCCTCCATTGTCACTGCGAGTCTGCCTAAGAGGATAATGTTGAGTTTTGAGAACTTCAAAGAACAATAGGATATTATAAACAAATATTAAAACAAATATCTATCAAATAAGCTTATTGACAATGTTGATGTTACATTATCATTGTGAAAGGTAAATTACATATTGAATTTAACAAGAAAACAAAATAAAATAGCTAAAGTACAAGACAACACATTTAAAAAACCCTTCAGAACATTTTACCAATAACACTGAATTATAAATCAAACTAGAGCAAAGGAGAAGAATTTTCCCAATTTGTAGCTGCTGAAAATCTATGTGTCTATATTAGATTTTGGTATCTCTGGAGTCTGCTTCACTTACCCATGAACAGATAATGCCTGATGGTGGAGATGACCACGTTTTTGTTTTGGCAGTTTTTGATGTCAGCAAACACTGCAAAAATACCCTTGGAACCACTTAGAATGTTTTTCTTTGAAACATTTAATAATGTTATAGAAACATATGTACAGTGTTGGAAAATACCAAAATACATTTACCCAAGTAATGCACTTAAGTAATACTTCTACTCAACTACATTTTGGAAGCCAATATTGTACTTTTTACTCCACTACATTCATTTGGCAACATATTGTAAGTCACTAGGTACCTTGCAGATTTAGATGATTAATACAAAATATAAATCAACAAATACATAATTTATAATTATAGATTAAACAAACAGTAACATAATTAAAATTAGCTCAACTTTTACCAGCTGCAACATTAAAATAATGAACACAATAATGCATCAATAATTGTAATCCAATAATATAATATCCATTATTCTGAAACGGGCCATTCTACATAATGAGTAATTTTACTTATGGTATTTAAAGTATGTTTGGATGCTAATACTTATGTGCTTTTACTTGTGTAAGATTTTGAATGTAGGACTTTTCTTGTTACAGTTTTTTTTTTTTTAAGTGTGATGTTTCTGTGATTATTTGTGTAATACACCCTCCCGGGCGAATGGGGGCGACTTCTATCACTGGGATTCAGTTAAACTCCTTTGACTGTTGAGTGGCCAGGACGCAGCACGGACATCAGCTTCCTAAACAACATGGATGCCTCACAGACACTGCGCAAGTTCCCCAGGACAAGGCTACTGCTGCTGAATCAGAAATGCAGGTTGTGTCACAGATGGTAGTGTCCCGTTTTTTGTTTTGCATCTCATGCAACCAACATAATTCATGAAGATTCGTACGAGCTGTTAGATTTGATATGTTCAAAAGACTCAGTTTTGATACGGGATGACGTTACGTGTTTGACTTCCGGGGGATAGAACTAGTTGTGTGACCGTTTTATTCGTGGCAGCTGTTGACAAGTCTAAAGTTCATCAAAACAGGTAGAGTTGAACTAGCTTGTTAGCTTTTAATGAACATTTTCTACATGTCATAGCAGGTAACTCACAGGTGTATATGTTTAAACTGCAGAATGTAGCTAACAGTATTTAGCCAACGGCTTTATGTGGTATAGCATGGTGAGCGTACTGTAACTAGTAGTAACTGTATATCCGACATGACTTCCGTTTTGTGTTTTTAAAATGACTTCTCTCCTTGTCTTTTTGCGACTCATTTTGTTTTATTGCCGAAACGATATTTGATTCATAATTTCAATATTTATTTATTTTTGTTAAACATTTGATGGTTGCAGCCTCATAAATGTGAGAATTTTCTGTTTTTCTTTGCATAACATTGTAGTAAACTGAGCAACCATTAGTGAATGACTCGTCAACGGCAATTTATTGGCAACTTCGCCACACTAAATATGTGCTGCTTTTCCTTGTTGGTCTGACAAAACGAAACATTTGAAGACATAACTTCATCATTGAAATCAAAATAAATAATATAAATATTAGTTTCAGCACCAAACTGAAGTTTTTTTGTTTGGATTGCTGATGACCCAAACAAGGAATTTGAAAACATCACTTAGACCACATGATTAGTTGACTGATCCAGAAGCTAATTGTTAGCTGCATCCATAATAATCTTTTGTAACTTGTTTCCTTCACTCTCCAGCCTGAACAAAAACTTGCGGACTGAGCTTCAATGGCATCCTGTCCAACAACAGTCCTTCACTGCGTTTTCAGCAATGAACTGTGGATAGATGAAAGCACTGACTGAAGAATGGCAAGGTTTAGGCGGAAATATTGCATCACGTTAATTGTTTTGGTGTTGCTTGTGCTCATAATAACAGTGGTCTTGAAGGCGCTTGCACCGGAGGACTCTCTGTTCAGCGACCCTGTTGGTGTGGATCTGTTCCGAGGCAGAAAGAATGAGATGGAGAGTGAAAACGTTAAGAAACCTGACCAAATCAAAATGAATGACTCCACAAAGTCAGGCAAGGATGCAGAACTGGAAGCTACACTGAGAAAATTCCCTCCGCCAAACTACTATGTCCACGCCTTCTATTATGCATGGTATGGGAACCCAAAATTTGACAGTAAATACATCCACTGGGACCACGTACAACTGCCACACTGGGACTTTAAAGTGGCTCAGGGGTATCCACAAGGGAGACACATCCCACCTGACGACATTGGGTCAAACTTCTACCCCTCTTTAGGGCCTTACAGTTCCAGGGATCCCGCCGTTATAGAGGCCCATATGCAGCAGCTGCGTACAGCAGCCATTGGTAAGACCTAAACTAAACTCCAGGACTGGATAGTAATTCAGGATTATCGCTTGTCTTTGTCCAATGAAAACATTTTGTGATGATCATGATACTGTGATATTATGATAGTCCTGTGCTGTATGGTTTTAATCAAGGGATGTCTTGGGCATACTGACCTGATTAGTTCACATTAAATAGTTTCTTCATAAACATCGTAACACAGTTTAAAAAATTTAAATTTTAAAAGATGCAAAACAGTATATACACAATACCAATTCCATGCAAAAAAGTTGAACACAGCTATGGAAAAACAAACCAGGTTGTTTGTAAGTGTATAAGTAGATTTGCATATTCAAGCCATGCAAAGCTGGTTGCCTGGCTACAGGCAAAGCATGTGGAGTAAGTTGTCAGCAGGTTAGCCAGTAAAATACCAGTGATGATACATTTGGCAATGTATCGTGTAGATTAGGAATGATCACATTTCTGACTTTTCAAGAGCCAAGTCTTCAGATTGTGTGTGAAGGTGTGGCAGGTGGTATGGTGTCTTATGTCAGTTGGTAGGGTAATTGAGAGGCTCTTGTAGAAAAGCATGTTTGGCTGAAGAAGCTGGACCTGAAATGGACAACATAGTCCCCTCTCGTGATAGATCTTGTGGATCTATTGTTAGAATTTTTCTAGAGAATAAAAATACTGCGTGGTGGGGGAGCCTTGCTATTTAGGACCTTAAACATCAGGCAGGCATCAGTGTGTTTGATAAGGGTTTCCAGGCTAAGAATGCCACATTTCGCAAGAATTATGCAGGGATGGTAAATATTGGGGTTTCTGTCTAACACTTTGAGAGCTTGCTTGTACAGAGAGGCAATGGGCTTCAGTGTTGTACCTTTTGCTTGAGTCCAGCTTGTCATACAGTATGTTAAATGCAGGATTATTATTGCATTAATATAGAGTTTTGCTGCTGTGGTTATTAGGCAGGTTCTTATATACAGTACCTGAAACTGGTCAGGTTGTATTTGGCTAGTTGCATTACTTTCTTCACTTGTTTTTTGAAGGACAAGGTAGCATCGAGGATAGCAGAATAGTCGAGAACACCAAGATATTCAACGTTATTGAAACCACTATCACAATATTAATTAGGACATTTTCTAATAATAGAAAATATTCTGATTTATGAGATGAATGCAAAATCACATGTCAAATGATCAAAACTGATCTTCAATACAATTGAATCTGACAAAAATCTACCAACAGCATGAAGCAAAAACACCAAATTAGCTAATTTTGTTGCGTATGCTGTATATGCCAACATATGATAATATTGAGTTACTGCCCAGTCCCATTGTGATACATAATGCAGTGATCATCATAAAACTTAAGTTTTTGTTATTTATGGTGTCATTTTTGGACATCACACTTAACAATCATATATTTAGAATTAAATGACCTATTATATCAGTGCCTTATGATTTTGTTAACAAAACAGAACATTTAAAATCACACCAGTGATTTGCATTTAATATCACATTTAATATCACTGCAATAAATTCAGAAAATATGAATATGCTATTTTATTTATGAACAATTATCTGAGTGTTTTCTTTCATTCAGGTTCATGTTTGTATCTGTGTTTTTCTCAGGTGTCATTGCTGTTTCCTGGTATCCTCCTGATATGAAGGATGATAACGGTGAATCAATGGATAACTTCATGCCTTTGCTGCTTGAAGTGGCACATAAATACCATATTAAGGTTTGTATGAGTGAATTTAGTAGCCTTTTGTTTTGTATTTAGCAGCGGATTAAATGGTTGATGTACAGAGTAGCTTAAAAAGTTTTGGGAAAAAAATATGTTTATAAGCAAGTTTTATGTTATTATTGAAAGTGTTTTTTATGCTGCTGTCATTTATATGTTTACAGGTAGTGTTTCACATTGAACCATACAAAGGGAGAGATGAAGTCAACATGTTCACTAATGTCAAATACATCATTGAGAAGTGAGTAGTGCTGTGTCAGTCAAAATGTCAGCACCATGATCTTACTCTCCCACTGGAAATCTTTCTGTTATGAGTCATCGCATCAATCAATAATTATCATGTTAGGATCAGTCTCTCCATTCCCGAGATGTTTTCCTTTCCTCCGTTGTTTATCCTGTGTCATATGCTTCCTTTTCTTAGATACGGAGAGCACCCTGCTTTCTTCAAGTACCGGACAAACACTGGCAAGCTTCTTCCACTCTTCTATGTGTATGATTCATATCTGGTGAACTCGGAGCAGTGGGCCAAACTCCTAAAACACACAGAGAGTAACAGCATCAGGGATACTCCGTTTGATGCCATCTTCATTGCTCTACTGGTTGAGGAGAAACATAAGAGGGATATCCTGACTGCTGGTTTTGATGGTGTCTACACCTACTTCGCCACTAATGGGTTTTCCTATGGGTCCACTCAGCGGAACTGGGACTCTATTAAAGCTTTCTGTGAAGATAACAACCTAATATTCATCCCAAGCGTGGGGCCCGGGTATATTGACACAAGCGTTCGACCATGGAACTTCCAAAACACTCGAAACCGCATTAACGGCAAATACTATGAAACCTCCCTGAGTGCTGCATTACAAGCCAAGCCTGATTTTATCTCTATAACATCGTTTAATGAATGGCACGAGGGGACTCAGATTGAAATGGCAATTCCCAAAACAAGCCAGACTGTGTATCTGGACTACCTGCCCAATAAACCTGCAATCTACCTGGAGATAACTCGCAAATGGGTCGCGATATTTGGTGATGAGCGACGAAAATGGCAGGAATGATCTGACAAAGAGCCACAGCTGACATTTATTCATGGTTGTATAAAATAGAGTTAATGAGAGCTAAATGAGGTTTTAGTTTGCAGAATGCTCATGAACAACTGTATGAGAACAGCTTAATTATTTGCAAAGCCACAGGCAAGTAAAGTACATTATCTTATATTGATTCCAGTGATGTATGTTGTTGTTGTTTTTTTGAACCATTTTAATTTAACTGATGTCTAATTACTTCTTGTTTACACAGCCTTGTACATTTTTGGATTCATAACAACAATAATGAGCATGTTTTACTGCAACCGTGCATCGACATCATTTGCCATTCTGTAATCTGACTATTTTAAACCTTAATAGAAATTAAGTGAACCCTGGAAACGAAGGAAAAAAGACACAAATAAACAAAGCAGTCTGCTGGTGTAAAGCTGTCGTCCCACTTTGCTTCCAACTCTGCCTCAGCCCAAAAGCAAGACCAGAAAAAGCACGATATAGCCTTGATCTTGATATTTGAAAGGCATGCCAAGCTAAAGTCTGAGATGAATCATAGTGATGACAACAGTAGAGGGATGACAGGACAGTTGTTCAGGCACAGGGCAAAGAGAGAGGAGGGCATAACAGGATTATTCTTATTTCAGGAGTAGTTTGCCTTTTTATTAATGGCTTAACAATTTGGTACATGTCATGGTGCAATCTTCTGATTTTCTGACATCTTTCTGATACTTCCTTGCTGCAAAAATTTGATATGTGGAGCAAAAGTTTTACATCTTTTAAATTATGAGATAAAGATTCAGAGTTTATATTAAGAGCACTTGGACTGGTGGAAATATTAAGTTAAGTAAAGGTGCACTTTCAAGTGATTTTACATAATAAAGATCAGCTTATTTGTGATAAGATGTAGACCACTACTTCTGAAGTTGTATAACGTCCTCTGTGACTGCAGGGAGCTTTTTAAAGTCTGAGAAAATGACCCTAATGATGTCACAAGGGTTATGTAGGATTTTATAAGTAAGAGTCACATAACCTTTTCTTTCAACAAACTTACCCCACACGCAGCTATAAAAAGGACCTGATATAACAGTTCTGTATTAAATATTGATTAGAACAATTGCAAACAGTAAACTGTGAATGAAAGTGAAGCTACAGTTTGCAAATGGTAAGATGATAATGTGCCTAACACCATGATAAAAAAGCTACACTAATAATTTCTTCATTTCTAAACATAGCTTGTTTTAGACGCTGTGGGGCAGAGGAAAGTTGTGAACACAACATTTCTCCTCTTACAATAAGTTGGTACGGCAAACTTATTAGCGAACAGTTGCTTCTTCGCACATCCTCATTTTGACTCGTGTTTCTGGTCACCTTACAAATGCATAGTGTCGTTGGATGCATTATTATGCATTATTAGCAATAAAAGCAGCTTTAAGCCTGCCTTACAAACACGAGTCATGGAATTAGAAAGACGTACTGTATGTGCATTTACTAAGCAGAGACGGGGTCTAGTAAAAGACTACTGAGTGGCATTGTGGGAGTTGGAGGATCGTGTTCTTGGAGCTTGACCCTCAGCCTCTGCTGCTTCAATTTTATCCACATCTGTTTCTCACAAGTCCCTGAACTTTACAGAAGTGCAATAATAAATCACTACACAGCAAAATCTGTAGTGTTAATTTGTGTTAATTTTCCAGTGAAAATTATTTTAAATTGATGGGTGTAGATTTGGGTGTTTTAACACTTGCAGTGATAAAATCGCTCTGGGGGCGGTGCTAATTAAGCGAGTTGAGCGCAAACACTCCTGGCGGAGTTAACAAGTCACATCCGGTTTTAACGCGCTCATTTCGTTGAACTCACGGTGGCAGAAGAGAAAGCCCTGTGTGGAATATACGGTTTAAAAAATGTAAGAACCAAATATATTTACTTGTACAGGCTGTTAATCGTTATATAAAGTCGTGTGATAACGTCTAGTGGGGTGTGAATCGATTGATATGTGTCACTGAAGCTGGTTGTTAGGAAATGTTAATGTGCTTAACATGCTTGCTAGCTAACAAGCGGTCATTTAAGGGGCACATTTTTCTCCGATAGAATATCAGATGTACAGCTAAAGTAAGTATAGTGTGTTTCAATGTAATTTAGATGCCTAATGGTGGGTTAACTAACGTTTTTTAGGCAAATAGTGGCCAGTGTTTCTCACAAAATTCGACTAGGTGTTCCTTAAACGGTTTCACCTTGAAATCGTTTAACGCACACCTAGGGGTTGATTATCCGCTTATACCATGGTCATTTGCCAGCAATATAAAATAAGAGCCTTCGCAATTTTTTGGTGAAAGTTTTAAACGAAAATTACATTGCAATTTTTGTGATTAGTAACGTTATCCATTGTATTACAAAAAAGTAATCTAATGCGAAAGCTTTTGGATTACTTCAAAATCAATTATTGAAAATTTTGCACTTTATACAAAAATAAAAAATCATGCAGCCACAAAAATTTGAGTTACATAAATACTCTCCCACCCCCCTTACTTTTTCTTTAAACATCTCAAAGCATTTTCAATGCAAATAAAAAGGAATAAAACTCCATTATCCATAAATCATCATTAAAAAAATCTAAAAATATTAGTTAAGTCACCATTAACGAAACAAGAGAGGAGTAACTTACTTTGATATACAGTAGAACATATTCAGCATTTAGAAATGGTCAACTC